>JAUMHM010000031.1:67244553-67267156 GCA_032362435.1 Melikaiella ostensackeni
AGCCAATTCGATCACCAAAAATTCCAAAATAATTTTACGATTGAGGGTCAATATAATCCCACCTCTACATATTAAAAATCAAATTTATGACTTTGATTTTGTGTAGAGTTTTTTCATGCCGAGTTTCATTGTATGGAATTCTTTATGATTCGAAAAATTTTATTTCCAATTTTTTTTTTCACGGTGTAGGATTTAGTTGCGAACAATTTCAGTAAAAAGTTCATTGGTCATGAGTTAAACTCCCCGTCCAAGTGCTAATATTTTTAATTTAATTTATTCAAAAATATTTCATATATATTAACAATGAATATATATTTATTAAAATACGTTTAGAAATTATGAGGAGATAATTATTAAAGGTATTTTTGAAAATTAAAAATTTACCGTCGGGACAACTGCGAGGAACCTACCAGTACCCACTGCATTTTTTCACACGGATGGTGTCAAATTTTTTCAATGAAACTCCTTTGACTTTCACACCATTTGATAAAGGCATTTAATATAAAAGCCTCTTTCCTATATTTTTCATGAAGTAGTTAGAAAAGTGGCAAAGAAAAAAACAAAATTTACCAATAAATAAGAGTTCTTTCTTTTATGAAACACGCACCTGGCACTTTGTGGTAATTTAAGACTTGTCAAAAGTTTATAAAAGTTTATTAAGAGAGAACTTTGCAAGTTGATTTAACTAACTTTATTGAAGCTCCCATGCTGAGTCTGCTCTAAATAAATTCTGTAAAATGGTCTCAGGTGAACCAACTTAGCGTCAACTTGATTATCCTTGAATTTATTGGAGGTTAAAAACAGAATTTAGATTTAAGACTAAATTAAGTTAAAATTAGGATACTACTCCTGTTCCATTTTTAATCGAATCAGAAAAAAAATTTTACGAACGCACATTATTTTTTTTGGTCTCACGCTATTTTTAAATTAAAATATGAAATTAATACCAATACAATATTTTTTATAATCGATAAAAATTGACATCTTTACTTCAAATTAAATTTGTTCAAAATAACCGATTTCCTGTGAAAAACGCTAAAATAACATATTGTCGCTAAAATGTTGCAAATATATTTTTTCAAATCTAATGATTTTTTTATTGAAAATACGAATTTTTGATGAAAAACACTAACATAACATTTGATTAAAATAGCAAGTCTTCTTTGAAATCTAATGTTTTTTTGTTTAAAATCACCGATTTCCCGTGAAAAATGTTAACATAACCTTAAATTGTTCAAACTTCTTTTATGTTCTTTGAAATCCAATGATTTTTTATTAAAAATATCGATTTCCGGTATCAAACGCCAACATAGCCTAAAAATGTGCATAAATTGTGAATCTACTCTGAAATCTAATGATTTTTTTAAATTAAAAACACCAATTTTCGATGGAAAACACTAACATAATATAACAAAATATTATTCAAAATTGTAAATCTTCTTTGAAAATTAATTATTTTTGTTTGAATCAACCGATTTTCGATGAAACACGTTAACATAACTTATTTATCTCGTTCCAAAATTGAAAATCTTCAATGAAATCTATACCGATTTCCAGTGAAGACCGCTAGTATAACGTACAATTGTACAAAATATTCTTTGAAATATAGTTAGTTTTCTACTGAAAATGCCGATTTCGATGTCAAACGATAACATAACCTAAAATTGTTAAACAACTGTACATCTTCTTTGGAATATAATTTTTCTATTAAAAATACAAATTTCCGACGAAATTGGTGTTCTTAATTTGGGATTTCTAATTTCGGTATTTTAGAAATAGTAATTTAAATAACGTAACCTGAAATTGTAAAAAACTTATGAATTTTCATTTTCTAATGATTTTTATTTGAAAATGTCAATTTCCGTTAGAAAATCACTAACATAATCGAAAAACGAAAGTCGTTCAAAAATTGAGTGTCTTTGAAATCAAATAATTTTTTATTAAAAATACCGATTTCCGATGAAAAGGCATATAACCTAAAATTGTTAAAAATTGTAGATTTAATTTGAAATCCAATGATTTTTGTTCAAAAGGACTAATTCTCGGCGTAAAACGCTAACTAACACAACCTAAAATTGTTGGAAATAAATTTCTTATAATTTTTTCGCGATTCTAGAAAAATCGTTATATCAAATCATTAAAAGAAAATCATGGTAAAAAAATCTTTATAAGAAAATCAGTATAGAAATAAATAATGTTAAAATATTGAAAGAATTTACGCAAAAAATAGAGAAACTACAAACGAATGATTTATTTCTTTACTGAATGTAGGATTTCAAATTATGTCAAGATATTTCATAGGAATCTACAGATTTCAAGGAATTTCAGAGAATTTCTGCGGATTTTAAGCGATTTCGTCAGATTTCATAAAAAATTGACAAGATTTGAAATGACTAAAATGGTTTTCATACGTATCAGGGAAATTTGAGGGATTCCAAAGGATTTCAAGGGATTTCAATGAACTTCCATAGATTTTAAGGCTTTTAAAAGGATTTTATGAAATTTTCAAACACTTCGCCTGATTGTCAAGGATTTTATCGGGTTTCAAGAAATTTCAAAATATTTCCACGGATTTCAAGGAATTTCGTAAGATTTCGAAACATTTAAAGGGATTTTAGAGGATTTCAAAGATTTAAAAAAATTGCCGGTGATTGTAAAGGATTCCAAAGGATTTCAAGAGATTAAAAATATTTCAAGGGATTACAAAGAAATTCGTAAGATTTCCAAAGATTTCAAAAAATTTATAGAGAACGTAGAAAAATAAATGAAATAAAAAGAAATTCCAAAAGATTCCTAGCGATTCAATGGAATTCTGAGGTATATCAAGGAATTTCACAAGATTTAAATGATTTTATTAAATCGCCAAGGATTTCAAATTTCTAGGAGTTTAAACGTGTTTCTAGAGAACTTTATTGAATAAATTGAATATAATTTATATTCAAGGGATTTTGAATGATTTATACTAATTTTAATAGATTTTTACGATTTCCAAAGATTTCAAGGGGTTTTAGGGGATTTCAAAATTTTCAAGAGATATGAAGGAAATAAAAAAATTTCAAGGGATATCAGAGAATTTTTTAGGATTACGTTATTTCAACGAATTTCACACTATTTGAAGAATTGTATAAAATCTCCAAGGATTTCAAGGAATTTTCAAGATTTCTAGAGATTTGAACGGTTTTTTTCAGAGAACTTTAATGAATAAGTTCAATTTACAATAATTTATATCCAAGAAACTTGAAATGATTTCTACTTATTTTAATGAATTTTCACGATTTCCGAAGATTTTCAAAGGATTTTTCAAAGGATTTCTACGGATTTCAACAATTTCAAGAGATATGAAGAAATCACAAAAATTATTTTGAAAGATTCCAAAGATTTTTATAAGATTTCGAAAATTTCAAGGTGCGTCAAAGAATTTTGTAGAATTTCCAAAGGATTCAAGGAACTTAAAAAGAATTCCCCAAGATCGAAAGGATTATAAGAAATGTCTAGAAAACTTTAGGGAATTAATTTAATTAATTTCATTTTCAAGGAATTTTGAATGATTCCTACAGATTTCAAAGATTTCAAAGGAATACGAGAGGGGTTAAAAGATATCTACGTATTTTAACAGATTTCAAAGATTTTAATGGATTTAAAAATATTTCTAAAGATATCAAGGGATATTAAGAGGCTTTAAAAGAATTTCAGGGATTTCAATGAAATTTAAAGCGATTTTAAAAATATCAAGGGGATTCACAAATTTTTGTTGTGTGAAGTTTATTTGCGCAGAATCGCTATTTTTCTGTATAGTACTTCCATATGAGATTATCAGTGGTCCAAAATAAATCGTTACTTGTAGTTCCTCTATTTCTTAAATTAATTCCTTCAATATAGAAAAACCTTTGAAGTCACAATATTGATGCAATTTTATTTTTTATTTAATTTATTTATTCTTTATTGCAATTCTTTCAGATAGTACTCTTTTAGTACGAAGTGTATATTTAAATTTTAGGCCTTTCCGATCAGTTGTAAAAGGACATTGTGTATAAATTCATGAAATAATAATCCAGAACTATTATTAAAAAAACATTTTTTTATTTATGCAGTGAATATTTTTCAATATGTTATGTTGGTAAAACGCATGAATTTGCTTATTTATTCAAAAGTTGTTTATTGTTAGCACAATAATGATTGCAAAATGAATCAATCCTGTTTCAGTTATATTGCTGGTATAATTTTTTGTAGTATAGGTCAAAATGGTACCAATTTTGGTATAATGTTGTACCAAATTTTTCTTTCTATAATACTTCTACTACTATATACACTATATGTGGAAGTCGTAAGCATTAGGGGGTTGGTTTTTGATGTGGTCCACGAGGAGCATAACGTAGGGACAGGGGTAGTGACGGATCGATACGGGAGTCATCTACCCCTATTCTACACGGCGGGCGTTGCCTTTCCCTGCATGCTTATTTCTGCAACAGTTGCAGCACCCTCGACACCCCCAAGTCACCCCCTGCGTTCTTGTAAAAGCTCTACGTTTAGAATAAATGAAAAAAAACTACAAAGGTAGAGAAAGAAGCGGAAATCCCTTCTTTCATTCAGTCACTCACTCAGCCCCTTCCACCCCCAACCATATCGAATCGACCCCTATCTTTTACTCGAAGCACCCTCTTGTTCAGCCCCTTCTGCTTCAGAGTGTTCTCTCGTTTTAAGAAATTCTGCTAGACACCCTTTAAAAGCAAAGATCGATCACAAATTCCGATGCACCTTGTTCAAATTACAAGGGGTTTCGTTCGATTTTCACGGGGCAGGAATGCTTTTGATTCAATAAGGCTTCAGCATGGAATACTGGATATTAATCGAGAACTAAAACATTTTTTATCGCAGTAATAATTATTACTCATAACATTTATTTGTACCGTTAACCGGGGACTATTCTGGGACTCCAGGGGCTATTTTGGAACACGCTGGTTTTTTATTTCTATAATCGTTATGGTAAAGTGTTTGAATTTGGCGCCTGGCCTAAATATAGTTGAACATATTGCCTATAGAGTGCAACTTCCAAGGGCTATTTTGGGACAAAACTAAAACTTAATATTTTATAAAAATTCAATTTTTCATAAAAATAGGGGTTTCTAGATAGGGAATGGGATAGAATAAATAGATAATAATAATAGAATAACTAAATAATAAGAATAATAGAACAAAACTGAATTTTCGTGAAATTGTAGTGTTTTACTTTCTTCTTTTACTCACAATTTCTAAAAAAATAATATTTTTTAATTATTCTTTTTTGATTTTACTCTAGAATACCGACTAGAAAAATTGCATGTGGTTTACACCAAAACAAAATTTATTTACTTACTATTATTGCCAAATAAAAAGTTTGTCCCAAAATAGCCCCAACCACGGGGCTATTTTGGACAAAATTTGAATCTGCGCAACTCCGACAAAAACTTTTTCTTCCTAATGAAACTTACTAGACAACTTCATAAGGATGTTCAATGCCTAAACGGTTTTAAAAATTTTTAGTTCAAATTCAGATTTTTGGCGAAAGGCAAATCGAAAAAATTGCCATTTTTGTCCCAAAATGGCCCCGGTTGAATGATTTTCCTATAATTTTTTCGCAATTATAGGGTATTATTATAGAAATTATTAAAAGAAAGTTAGTATAGAAATAAATCATATTAAAATATTGAAAAATTTATTGCAAAATGCAGAAAAACTATAAATAAATGATTAATTTTGGAACAATTTATATGAAAGTACATAAAAATCTTGATATTTATGAGAAAGGATCACTATTTGACAACGCATAATAAAACATAAATCTCATAATAATTTTTTGCAATATATATATATATTAAATATACTGATCGTATTCAAGTTTCATTATAGCGTTGTTAAACAGTTATTAAAATGTGATTAAATCTCAAAAAATATCCAAATTTTTATGTACTTTCATATGAGTGGTTTTAAATCAATGATTTATTTACAGTTTCTCGACTTTCCATGAAAATTCTTTCCATATTTTAATGTTATTTATTCCTATACTGCTTTTTCTGTAATAATTTTTCTATAATAATTCCTATAATAATTTCCTATAATTGCGCAAAAATTATAGAAAAATTATCACAGGTCTGTAATAAATTTCCTATAACATTTTTTCTTGAGGGTTTCCTGGTGCAAAAAATCAAACAAGAACTCACAATCTCACAATTGTCAAACAACATACTTTTCTTTCCTTAAAAAACTTCGATTAATTTTCATAATTGCAAATTTATAAATACGATTTTGAAAATTAGAGAGTGAAAACTCGAAAACTTTGCATGATAAGAAAGTAATATATATTAATGAAATTTCGAATTAATAGATGCGATTTTAAGTCCTTTATTTTAAGTTCAAAGTAGGCAATTTATTCCATTTTTGAAGTTTCAAAATTTAAATCCTTTCATAACTGGACAATTTCCCAATCAGAGAATCATAACTTTTACGATTTGAAAGCCCTTTTCTCTATAAATCTGAATTAGTTGAATTTAAATTACAATTACATACGTAAATTTAGATAATTGTAAATCAAATATCATATTCTAAAATTTGTTTATTATAATTCCATCAGTTGAACAATAACTAATTGAGATCATAATTTTTAAGATTTGAAAGCCCTTTTCTCTATAAATCTGAATTCGTTGAATTTGAATAACAATTACAAAGGTAAATGTAATATACAGCAAATGAAATAAAATAATCCAAAAATTTTTAGATATAATTCCATTAGTTAAGAGAGAACTAATTTAATCCGACAGTGTCACTTTTTGCATTTCAATTAAAACTTTTTAACTAATTCAAATTTAGAGTTGAATTTAAGTACTTTGGAATTCTTTATTTTAAATTTTAAATGCTTCAAAATTACAATCTTCCTAAATTTCAGTTGGTTTTTCATTTCGTCAAGAAAAATTTGAAAGACCTTTTCTCTATAAATCTGAATGAATTAAATTTAAACAAAAATAACGTAGGTGAACTTGATAATTGTTATTCAAATAACATAACCCAAAATTTGTTGATCATAAATACATTTATTAAATAATAACTAATTTAATCACACTGATTTTTTGCTTTTCAATTAATAATTTTTAACTTATTTAGATTCAGAGCGTTAAAGAATTCTTCTGGATTTTTTTATTTGCTTTTAATTTAAAATGCTTCAAAATTACAATCTTCCTGAATTTCATTTTGGTTTTCATTTGTTTAAAAAAATTAAAGGGTTCTTTTTTTTAGACATCTGAATCAGTTATATTTGAATAACAATTACATAGGTAAATTTAATTAATTTTAAATCAAATAACATAACCCGAAATTCGTTGGCTATATTTCCATTAGTTACATAATGACTAATTTAATCTGACACTTATTTTTCGCTTTTCAATTGATAATTTTTTATTAATTTAGATTTAGAAAGTTAAATAGGTCTCTTGGATTTTTTTTAAATTTCAAATTTCAAATTTCAAATTCTTCAAAACTAAAATCTTCCTCAATTAAAAATATTCAATTTAATTTCGTATAAGAAATTCGAAACATTCAATTTAATTACCTACTGTTCCATGAAATATAAATTTTCTATGGGAAAATGCAAATCCAGCATATTTTATGACACTCTCATTTGATAGGACTATAAAAATGAGGAAGCGGGTATTTTAAATCTACCTGAGGTTACCTCACATAGGTTTTAGATCTTTTCATTCTTGAAATTTTATTAAAATTTATTTTGATATCTCTAAACCGCCGAGAACATAAAAAAGAAATCTTCAGCCAATAAAAAATGGCCTAAAATCGGGTATTTTAAATCTACCTGAGGTTACCTTACATAGGTTCATGGATTTTTTTATTCTTGAAATTTTATTAAAACTTATTTCGATACTCTTAAAACGCCGAAAACATAAAAAAAATCTTGAAACAATAAGAAATGGCCTAAAAGTGGGTATTTTAAATCTATCTGAATCTATCTAAATCTATCTATCTATCTATTACATAGGTTAATGGATTTTTTTATTCTTGAAATTTTATTAAAATTTGTTTCAATGTTTCTAAACCGCCGAAAACATCCAAATGAAATCTTCAGACAATAAGAAATGGCCCTACTTACTCAATAATTATTCTACTAACTAAAAAAATAGCCCGAATAAAAATTCTTTTTCCCTGAAAGGATTACATTATGACGTAGTAGTAAAGGAGCAGACATGGTAAGACCATATTAGAAATTGCCGAGCTACATTTTTCTACAGTTTCTCGAGCGTAATGAACACAGAATACCTTATTATGAGATATACATTTTCTTTTAATAGTCAACTCTATAAATTAATTATTTTCTTTTTGTGTGAAATTCTTGCGCAGTAGTGCAGGAATGGATATAGTAAGACCAACTCAGAATCTTCTCGATAATTTATACTTTAAAATTGAAATGATATATTTGAGTTATAAATATGAATTATGAATAATAATAAAAGTGCTTGTTTTTTTTATTTGAAGCTTCTTTAAGAAATGCAGAGTCTAAAAGTTATCTTTCAGCATATCATCGATCGTACCCCCAGAGCTACTACTGTTTCCAAGAATAATTCAACTTGACTTCAGCTTCGTTTCTCAATGCAGCAAGAAAATAGAAAGAAACTTTTTACCCCTTCTGAATTTGAATGCTTGCTTTATTTAAGTACTTTTAACAGCAACCGTCAGCTACTCTCAACAGAAATGTCTAGCTTTAGAAAATCTTTCATATAATGCAAAATATTTTTATAATTCTAATATTTGCATTAAGTTTCATGAATTATTTAATCCTCTTATTTTCTCGTTAATTATGGACTTTTAGAATCGATTAGATTTTGACTCCATGTATATAAACTCTGTTAAAACTCTAAAATCCCCCTTGCTACGAGAGAGCATCAGACATTAAACCTTTTAGTTCAGATCCTTTCCCAAAACTCCCAAATACCCCAACTCTCATAATAGGCCTCCAAGCAATGCCTGACGTACTCAATCCTGCGGGGATTTTCAATCTCCAAAATCACCTACCGCCTGCAGCCGGATTTTTATTAGAAGCGCTCGCATTCACCTGAACATTTGGTCAGGGGAATGGAAAACTGCAGAAAATAACACTCCCGAGAGCAGCCGGTTACCGACAAACGAGCTTGGATGTAGACATTCGACGGCATTAAGTGCTCACATCCATCCTCGGCGTCAAACCTCCCGCTCGACAGTAGTTAAATGCAGTGAAAACCAGTGATAGGAAGTAACTACTTCCTTTTAACTAGTTACTTTTGTTAATAATGATAGACGAAGTCACTTTTGTGAATAAATAGCGAATTGGTAACTAGTTTTATTTTTTCCAGTAACAGTAGCTATAAAATTCGTTACTTTTTTAGTTAATTCTTCCAGATGAAGATTCATCAGTTTAGTTGAAAATTCATCTCTTTGGTTGAAAATTCAACTAATATTGGTTAAGAATTCACCTTTATTGGTTACAAGTTCTATCATTTATTTTAACTTTGATTATTTTCGGTTGAGAATTCAACTGTTTTGTTGAAAATTTGCCTTTTTGGATTGAAAATTAACTGTTTTTATGAAAATTCAACTGTTTTGTACAAAATTTGTCTTTTTGGTTTGCAAATGCAATTGTTTGGTTGAAAATTAATCTGTTTCAGTTGAAGATTCAACTACTTTGTTTAAAATTCATTTTGTTGTTGTTGTAAATTCATCATTTTACTTGGAAATTTATCTCTTTGGTTGAAAATTCAACTATCATTGGTTGAGAATTAATCTTCATCGGTTACAAGTTTTATTAGTTGATTCTAACTTAAATTATTTTTTGGTTGAAAATTCAACTTTTTTGTAGACAATTCTCCTTTTTGGTTTGAAAATGCAATTATTTGGTTGAAAATTAGTCTGTTTCAGTTGAAGATTCAACTATTTTGTTAAAAACTCATTCTTTTGTTGTTGTAAATTCATCACTTTAGTTAAAAATTTATCTCTTTGGTTGGAAATTCAACTATTATTGGTTGAGAATTCATCTTTACTGGTTACAAATTTTATTATGTATTTGATTCTAGCTTCAATTATTTTGTTCAAAATTCAACAATTTTCATAGAAAATCATCCTATTCTATTTTAGATAAAAAATGGATCTCTTTTTTATTGAAAATTTAACTATTCGATTAATAATTCATGTAGTTTGTTGTAAATTCATCTTAATCGTAGAAATTTAGTCTTGTTGTTTGAAAATTTATCTTTTTGGTTAAAAAGTCAGAAAGGATAAAAGCCATTCTTTTTGGTTGAAAATTCAACTGTTCTGTTGAAAATTAATCTGTTTCAGTTGAAGAGTTGAAGATTCAACTATTTTGTCAAAAATTTATTCTTGTTGTTATTATAAATTCATCATTTTAGTTGAAAACTTATCTCTGGCTGAAAATCCAACAACTATTAGTTGAGAATTTATCTTTATTGGTTACAAATTTTATTAGTTGATTCTAACTTAAATTATTTTTTGGTTGAAAATTCAACGATTTTTATAGAAAATCATTCTATTCTAGTTTTGATTAAAAAATGATCTTTTTTTTGAAAATTCAACTATTTTATTGAAAATTCATCTTCGTGGTAGAAAATTAATCTACTTTCTTGAAAATTCAACTATTTGTTTGACAATTTATGTATTATGCTTGAAAATTCATCTTTATGACATAAAATTAACCTTTTTGGTCAATAATGCAATTGTTTGGTTGAAAATTAATCTGTTTTAGTTGAGGATTTCACTATTTTTTTAAACATTCAACTACTTGGTTCAAAGTTGAACAAACGTTAAAAATTCATTTATTTTGTTGTAGATTCATCATTTTAGTTGGGAATTTATCTCTTTGATTGAAAATCCGACAATCATTGGTTGAGAATTCATCTTTTTTGGTTGAAAATTGTATTAATTGTTTGAAATTTAATTATTTTCTTTAAAATTCAACAATTTTGATTTTTAAAAAATCATTCTATTCGGTTTCAAATTCAACTGTTTTGTTGAAAATTGGTCTTTTTGGTTTAAAAATTTAACTATTTTTGTAGAAAATTCAATTATTTGGTTAAAAATCAACGTTTTTCTTAAAAATTCATATTTTGGGGCTGAAAAGTTAACTATTTTGGTATAAAATTCAATCATTTGATTGAAAATTAACTTATTGTTGAAAATTCATTTTTGCGCGTCAAAAAATTAACTATTTTGTATAATTCGCCTTTTTGGCCTGAAATCCCAACAATCTGCTTGATTTTTTTTCTCTATTGATTGAAAATTCAACTCTTTTGTTGGAAATGTAATTTTTGGTTGAATTTAAATTTTTTTTTTTAAAGCAAACAACTTTTTCCGTTGAAATATCAACCATTCCATTTTTCGTTGAGAATTTAACTTTTTTCGTTGAAAATTATTTTTCTCAATTGAAAATTTAACTATTCTATTTTTTTTGTTGAAAATTCATCCTTTCTAGTTAAAAATTTATGTATTTTGTTGAAAATTCATCTTTTTGGTTTATAATTTAACTGTTTTGTTGAAAATTCGTCTTTTTTGGTTAAGTTTAACTGTTTTTCATTTAAAATTAGAATCTCCTTTGGTTAATAGTTAAACTACTTTGTTAGGAATTCATTTTTATGGTTGAAGATTCATCATTTTGGTTGAAAATTCATCTCTTTCTTGCAAATTTGAATATTTAAAAAAAATCGATTAAATATTAATTTTTTAAACTGAAGATTTAATTATTCTATTTTTGGTTCAAAATTAATATTATTTAGTTGAAGATACAACTATCTGCTTTGTAATTACTTTTTTTTTTTGGTGAAAATTCATTTTTTTTTGTAGAAAATTCATATTTTTTGGTAGAAAATTAATGTTCTTCGTTTAAAATTCATCTTTTGGGTTAAAATTTTAACTACTTGGTTTAAAGTCAAACTCTTCTATTGAAAATTAATTTTTTTGGTTGAACGTTAATTTTTTAACTGAAAATTCAATTATTCCATTTTTGGTTGAAAATTTAAATTTTGGTTTGAAAATTTATCTTTTTTAGATGAAAATCTAACAATTTGGTTGAAAATTCATGTATTTGTTGAAAACTCGTCTTTTTCATAAAAAATTAATCTTCCTATTTCAAAATTCATCTTTTTTATTCGCAAATTGAATGAAGTTTAAGAATTAAATTTGGATATATATTTCTAAAATAATAAAGTTACTAAAAAAAGTAACTAAGTAAAAGTTACATTTTGAATCAGTAACGATAACTAGTTACTTTTTTCGTGATGTAATGGTAACGATAAATAGCTTCTTTTCAAAAGAAACTCACCCATCACCGGTAAAAAAACGCGCCTAAGCGAGATTCTCGAACGGTCACCCATCCGAGTGCTAACCGCGCCCTTCTGTGCTCAACATTTGAGATCTCGACGAGTCGAGAACCACCACCCAGCTACTGCCGTCGTTTAATTTTAATATAAAGAATAAATAAAAGTGGATCAATTCTTTACATTTTGTAATTGGAAATAAAAAATCAGGGCAGAAAAAATAAAGAATTTATCTGCGAATGAAATGACTTTAGATTTCTAGCTCGAAACAAGGACAATTAAGATGAATTTCCGGTCAAATCTCACTCTGATGCTTCGTTATGTGAGCTGCGAATCGATAAGCCAATAATCATTCTCTAAAGTTAGACCTTCCTGCTCAAAGTTTGACAGATTTTACAATACGAAACTTCATTCCCGTTTCCCGTTCCGCATCTCTATGCCTCAAACTCATGGTTCCCGGGGGGAAGGAAATACCATATCGATTTATTAAGAGGTGGCTCAGGTTCTTCCCCTAAAGAAGTCTCAGAAGTTAAAGGGATCTTTTCAAAACTATGGCATTCCACTTTTTCATAGACAGCCAGGCCCAGGAGAAAGAGTCCTCATTTTTCAAGAAAAAGGGAAAAGGAAAGATAATTTCCCTCACAGCAAGAGGATATCCTTGGGATACTCGGAGGATATCTCAGCGGGTTCTCAAGATATCTTGAATTAATCGCAGAGATATCTTGGCACAACTTATAGATATTTTTACTTTTTTGTATTATCATTTGTCATAATTTTTATATTTCTGAATGACCCATTGACATCATTTTTTTCCGAACTGTAATTTGACATAAGTTTTATGATACCGAATTACTATTTAACATAATTTTTATTTTTCGAATAAGCACATAACCTAAAATTCATTCAAGCGAAACGCCATTTGTCCTAATCCCACGTCATCGAAACTGCATGTAACATATATATTTCATTCTTCCTGTAATGGCGTCCAGCATTCTTAATGGCTGATTCAATTTGGCGCCATTATTGAGCCAATCGGAATGCCGCACAGTGGTAAAAATCAGGAATTTACTGTTAAAAAAAGTCTACAACCTTCAGTTTTCATCCGATTTACAATTTTTTTTAATTACAGTTAAATAAATTTTTTAAGAGATCTGTGAGACGTGATTTCCAAAGTTGGCTTTGTTTATATTTTACTTATTTAACGCAAAGTGTGGTAAACAAGGCAATTTTGCAGTTTTTTTTTTCTTTAGGAATGATTGTCAAATATCACAAAATATCTTAAATTCATGCTTAGGCACTTCCAGGATACGAATAATTTTCATGATAATCAACTTAATTGTTCTAAACAAATTAAATAAACAGCGGAGTGGTTTGATGAGCAAAAAGTTTTTATTTGGACTGAAATTGCTATATTATGTCTCTAGCGCGACTTTGAATGGGGAACATGTATGAAATATATAAAATCATTATTGTTATAAACAATTATCATTGAAAAATTAATAGATTCTCAGTTTTCTGCAAATTTCAACCGTTTTTTCAGTTTCATTGTTTGATATGCTAATAGAAGTTGCAAATTTACATTATCAGTTGTTAAAATATTATAACAATTATTTTTATAAACAAATTGGATAAACATAAGCAAAATTTTGTCATTTTCACGCAGAATCTTTGGTTTTTCCACGCGAGTTTGCCTCTGAATGCGTTAACGGAGAGACCCAACTACAGGAACTTGATGAGTGTTAACAATTGTCATTTTTTATAAACGAACTGAATAAACGAAAACAAAA
Organism: Melikaiella ostensackeni; assembly: GCA_032362435.1. Taxonomy (NCBI): domain Eukaryota; kingdom Metazoa; phylum Arthropoda; class Insecta; order Hymenoptera; family Cynipidae; genus Melikaiella; species Melikaiella ostensackeni. The sequence continues at coordinate 67,258,679 of JAUMHM010000031.1, forward strand.
TTCTGGCATTTTCGTGCAGAATCTTTGGTGTTTCTTACGCAAGTCAGTCTTCAAATGTGTAATCTGAGAGGTCTAACTACAGAATGTTGTTAATTAATAACAATTGCCGCTGTTATATGCAAATTTTATATAAAACAGCACATTTTTATATTTGGAATTCAAATCCTTCACTTTTATAAACAGAAACTCATTTTAATATTGTATTAACATTTCAGGATGAGAAAGTATATATTTTTCTTTCTTCGATTTTTTTATTTTTTCGTATTTCTTTGTTCTTTTTTCATATTCCTTGAGGTTGCATGTACACTTAATACAAAAAATGTCTCATTGTTTATAACCATAGCAATTTTTATTATTCAACAATGTCCTGTATTCAAGCCTCTCCGTTAACGCATTTAGAAAATGCCAAAATTTTGGTTTTGTTTATCCAGTTTGTTTATAAAAAATGACGATTGTTAATACTCATCAACAGAGAGCGGACGAGCCCAGTCTGAAGTTACGCACCGAGCCCAGGCTCGGCTCCCTCGTTGCGGAGAACCGCCGCATGGGGGGAAGTGGTGGGACAGGGCGTGCGATCATTTGAATGCCAGTGAGTGTGATTAGCGGACAGCACTGAGTGCGCGCGCATGTTCGCTTGCTCGGTTCAGGTGCCCTCCGCAATGATGGGTGCCGAGCCTAGGCTCGGTGCGCAACTTCAGACTGGGCTCGTCCGCCCTCTGCTCATAAACTTCCTGTAGTTGGGCCTCTTCGTTATCTCGCTTGGAAAATCCAAAGATTCGGCGCGAAAACAATAAAATTTTTCTTTTGTTTATCCAATTTGTTTACAAAAATAATTTTTATCATATTCTCACAACTGATAATGAGAATTTGCAGTTTCTCTGAGCATTTCAAGCAATGAAACTGTAAAAAGGGGTGAAATTTGCAGAAAACTGAGAATCTATAATTTTTTAAATGATAATTGTTTATAACAATAATAATATTATATATTTTATACATGTTCACCATTCAATGTTGCGCTAGAGATAAAATATATCAATTTTAGTCCAAAAAAAATTGTTTTCGTTCATTAAACCACTCCGTTATATATTTTTTGACTTGATTTGCTTATAATAAACAAGTTGATTATTATGCAAATCATTTGTATCCTGGAAGTGCCCCCACATGGATTGAAGACCTTTTGTGATATTTGACAATCGTTTCTGAAGAGAAAAAAACAAAAACTGCAAAATTGTCCCTTTTACCACACTTTGCGTTAAATAAATAAATATAAACAAAGACAAATTGTAATTGTAAATTGAATTGTAAATCGGATGGAAATTGAAGGCTGGAGGCTTTTTTGAACAGTAAATTTCTGATTTTGACCACTGTGTGCCGGGCACCATTTTAGGAAGAATTAAAATGTCACGTGCTGTTTCGATGACATGAGAATTATGACAGATAGCATTTCGTTTTAAAGAATTTCAGGCTTTGCGCTTATTTAAAAGAATGAAAATTGTCACATAGTGTTTCGGAAAAATAAAAATTATGATAAATAGTAATTCGGTATGATAAAAATTATGTCAAATTGTAATTCGGTAAAATAAAAATTATTTCAAACGGTAATTCGGAAATATAAAAATTATACAAATGATAATTCGGAAAAATAAAAATTATGACAAATGGTAGTTGGGAAACATGAAAATTAAGTTAAACGGTAATTCGCTATTATTAAAATTATGACAAATGTTAATTTAGAAAAATGAAAATTAGCACAAAAAGTAATTCGAAAAAAATAGCTAAATTGGCCATTATGATAAAAAAATTATAGAACATTGCTATTCGGTTCAATTATTTTAGGTAAAATAAATATTAAGGAAAATAGAATTTAGGGAATATTCGTCCGCCTCATATTTTGGATATGTCCAGGATATCTCAGAATATCTTTAAGATGTCACATGGATATTGGCATTTACACTCTGTAAGATATCCCATAGATATATTGGGATATAAATGGGACCTAAACAGGGTATCCCGCCGATATCTCTTGCTGTGAGGATTGTTATTAACCTTAGATACATATGTTATTTTTACAAGAGAAAGTAATGTACATTTGAACTAAATTGGATTCCTTCTTCTTTTTAAATGGACAAAACCAATTGCCCTGAATAGATAAGACACAGAAGAATTTGTTTTTTCAAGAGAAAGCTTATCAGTTTTTCTTCATTTCTTCAGGTCTCCAGTTAAAAATTATCCTCCAAATAAACCTCAAATCCACCAGTGACATCGCAGTATTCGGGATTTATCCAGAGGATAACTTTCAACTGGAGGTCAAGACGGACGTGAAAATTCTTTATCTGTTAAGTATGGGCTTACTTATATCATCAGTAGAATTGAAACCAATTACCCAAAATAATAAAAATTCTCTAAAGCACAGTAGTTTTTACAAGCCACTCAAAAAATGTGTAGTTTCCTTTTTTTAAAGAATTACCTTGTCAATATTTTATTGTCAGTGTGAAGTAGGCCGTCCATTGTAAATTATCCAAAATTCCAGTACAGTAGAAAATACGTATTAGAAGATAGTTAGAAACATGTGTAATGAGGTGTCTTAAAAAAAAAATTTTTCTTCTCACGTACCCCCTAAAGTTCTTCCATTTGGTGCAAAAATAAATGCGCATTTTCTTTTTATTTAAAGAAAAAGTTTAGACCCTGGTTCTGAGCGGTTTAGACCCCAAAATGCTTAAAACTATTAATTAATGTTAATTTACATAAAAATAATAAGTGTTTAGCAAAAATATAGGTAGCAGACGCTGAAAAAAACTTGACCCAATTAGACCAAAAATACTACCCTTAATCGTAAAAAACTACCCTTTACAGGGGTTATATTTGAAAAAATATTTTTCATTCTTCACTTTCCTATATCGTATCAAGACATTAAAATCCTAAAATATCCAAAGAATTGAATGTAAAATTTTGAAAATACACAATATGATATTTCAATCCCTATAAAGGGGACACTGGTCAACAAAATTTCACCTGTGTACCTGTGGAATGAAACACATCATTTCCGAAGTACTTTTTTGCGCTAAAATCGAATCTGGCCTCCATTTGTTTCCACCAGCTCTCATTTGAAATATATTTGCAACTTAATTTTTAAATGATAAAATGTCAAAAAAAAGTCTTTTTTACTTCTTTTTAAAAATGCATAGAACACCAACGAGAAGTCTGAAAATTTTTGGGAAATGGCTGAAATGAAAGTTTGAAGGCTAAACTTTGACCTTTACTTATAAAAAATAATAGTACATTACATTTTACATTAAAAAATTTAATTGTGGCAAATTTTGTTTGAAATGCTGTATATTTCTAACTTATAAAGATATTTAACTTTTCTTTTTCGATTCTGGTGAGGGGTTCCACACTCTTTTGAAATCCACAGAAATCTTTTTAAACTATTCAAAAATAATAAAAAAACTGCAATTTTCCTCAAAATGAAAAATTCTCATTTTCTCACAAAAATTCGCGAGATACGAAAAAAGTTTACACAGGAAAGTTGTTTCTCTTTAAAAGATGTACAAAAATTTCGTTCACCACTTCTCAATATTTTCCACCGTTTTCGAAATATATGTACATGTATGCATTTTTTTTAATTACTCTTTTTGCTTTCTGTCTCTTTAAATTCGTGGAAAGTATCGTTTTTCATGATTTTTTTGTGATAATATCATTAGAGATTGACACTGTAATCTTTTATCGCTGCACTTATGCAAAATTTTTGAAAATTATTGTCTTTTCGAATAACATTAGTATATTGTGTGACAAGTTGAAAAAGCGAGAGATTTAAGACGAGTGTGAAGTTAGCCACCCGAGCAGAGCGAGGATGACTATCACACGAGTTTCAAATCGTCGCTTTTTCAACATGTGGGACACGATACTTTTTATATAATTTGTTTAAAAAGTGCTAGTTTTTTTACCTTTTTTTTGTTTTAAAAAAAGGCGATTTGTTGTCCATTGACGCATGAATAACAATGGCAGTTGTCAAAACAATGGCAATAATATGGCCGTAACAGTAAATTGGTAGCAATGTTTGGTCAGGAGGGTTAGGAGTGGTGGAATTAGATACAACGCAATAGTTGTGATTTCACCCTCACTTCAGGGTTCGTTCAGTAGTTCGCACTTTATTTACTTTTTTCACCGCACGTCACTTTTTTCGCTGCGTCCGTCTACTTTTTTCACTGCGTCCGTCTACTTTTTTTACCGTTACCCGGAAAGGTCCACACTGCGCATGCGCAACGTCATCGACAACAAATCAGTCACTTTTTACACAGAAAAGAGGTGGAAAAACTAGCACTATTCCGCGAATTATAAAAAAACAAATTTTTTTGTGAAATATCGAAAAGTAATAAAGGAACTTTCTGTAGATCCTTTAAAAGAAAACTGAGAATTTTTTTTCAGACAAATAACCGTCATTTTGCTGATTTTCAACTTTTTAAAAATTTTCCTGCAGATTTCGAAAAAGCCAGGAATCTCTCACCAGAATCAAAAAAGAAAAGTTAAATATTATAATTAGTTGTAAAAATATAGCATTTCGAAAATAAAATTCTACAATTTTTTTTCAAAACAAGAATTTTTGGCACCCTGCCTAAAAAGTGTTTTAATGCCAAAAGGACCCTATACATCAGATTTCACACTTTCGTATCAATTAGAGCAAAATTTTAGTCCTATCATTTTCTTTTAGTAAGGGTAAAAGTTTAGGGCTCAAGATTTCATTTCATTCTGTTCCCAAAATTTTTCGACTACTCGTTAGTGTTCTGTGCATTTTCAGAGGCAGAAAAGTGTTTTTTTTTTTAAACCATTTTACCCCGTTTTTATTTTCACTATATTTCCAGAACGGTTAACGCTACAATGAATTTCTTTTCTTCGTTTTCATGAGCATTTAAGAACGGAAAAAACTACCTATCGTTTGTTTAAAAAAGTTCATTATTTTTTTAATATTTCGGTTTCCGTAAAACCCTTATTTTTCGTGGTTTTTCTTCGTTTTTGGCGATTATCTCGAGAACCGTTAAGACTAACAGACATTTAGGTGGTCGTTGGACTGATCGTCAGAAACGCATCAAAATCATGTCTTACATATTTGAAAAAATGATCTATAACATTTTGTACGAAGATTAAAAAATTTCCGTAAAAAAATTAAGTTGCAAATATCATTTAAATAAGAGCTCCTGGAAACAAATGGAGTCCAGATTCGATTTCAGCGCAAAAAAGTATTTCCGTATTAAGTGTTTCATTCCACAGATCCATAGGTGACATTTTGTTGACCAGTGTAATTTTGTATGCTTAGGGGTAGTATTTTTGGTCTTATTGTGTCAAGTTTTTCTTCCTCAGCGTCTAGTATCATCAGTTGTTATTTAATTAATCTTTTTAATCACTGTAGGGTGGTTTAAGGTCACAGGACCACGCATTAAACTTTTTTTTTTCAATAAAAGAAAAATACGTATTTATTTTTTCACCAAATGAAACAAGTTTGGGGGTGCATGATAAAAATTCATTGTGATGTTTAAGACATCCTAAATTGTGTAATGATTCAAAATTAAAATTATGTATCTTCGATCCTCATTGAGTTCAAATAGGATTTTTAAAAAATTAATTCAGAAATCCTAACTGAATTTAATAAATTTGATGTATTAGGGGAGAGATGTCTAAGCGGGGCCCCCCTGCATATTTTTTTAAAGAATATATTATATAAATCAAGTACGTACCTGTATTCGTGTTCAGCACCCTTCTAGTTAGTTACAAAATGTTTTTTTTAAACAATGCAAGTAAGCTAACAGAAGCAGAAAGTAAAAATCATCTTAAAACTTCCCTATTGAAAATTCCGACGTCGTAAAACACATAGTAAAATACGTAGTTTTTTAAGTCGTAAACTACGTCGTATAATATATCGGAAATGGGGATAGTAAAGGACGTAGTTTACGACGTCCTTTACGACATAGTTCACGTCATAGTTTACGATGTCCTGGTTTACCGTATTATGAAAATTATTTTTTTATTTACAACAAGTTCTTTTGCAACCTTTAAATATGACTTAGAATAAAACAAGATAATATTTTGACAAAATTTTTATTTCGACTAGTTATAGTATTACAAATTTTTTTTAGATGAGCTGAAACGTAAACTATGTCGTGAACCAGGACGTTGTAAACTATGTCGTAAACTAAATCGTAAACAATGTCGTAAACTATGTCGTAACCTACGTTGTATAATATATCGGAAATTGTCAAATTGGGATAGTAAAGGACGTAGTTTACGACATCGTGCACGACGTAGTTTACGTCATAGTTTACGACGTCCTGGTTTACCGTAATATGAAAATTATTTTTTTATTCACACCAAGTTCTTTTACGGATTTTAATTATGGTTTAGAATAAAACAAGATAATATTTGGAAAAAATTATTTATTTTCACTAGTTGTAGTATTATACATTTTTTAAAAACGAACTGAATACGTAAACTATATAGTGAACTATGTAGTTTACCATGTCGTAAACTGTGTCGTAACCTATGTCATATACTGTGTTGGAAATGGGGATAGTAAACAACGTAGTTTACGTCATCGTTTATGACGTCCTGGTTTACCGTAATATGAAAATTATTTTTTTATTCACACCAAATTCTTTTACGGACTTTAAATATGACTCAGAATAAAACAAGATAATATTTGGAAAAATTATTTATTTTCACTAGTTGTAGTATTATACATTTTTTTAAAAACGAACTGAATACGTAAACTATATAGTGAACTATGTAGTTTATTACATCGTAAACTGTGTCGTAAGCCAGGACGTCGTAAAGTATATCGTAAGCCAGGACGTCGTAAACTATGTCTTAAACTACCTCGTAAACGATGTTGTAAACTACGTTGTTTACTATCCCAATTTCCGTCAGAATTTTCAAAAGGGTTTAGATTACGATTTCTCACTTATTTCACATGTCCTTAATTCAATAGTTTGTGGTGATTTACAACCGTAAATAGTTGTTATTTCATATAAATAATTTTCGAAGCTTTAGATCTGTTACATGCTTTCATTAATTTTTGTGTTGTTTAGAAAAATAATGTAAAAAACGTAGAAGATGCATAATTCCTAAGACGAGCCCCGTTCTGGTTAGAAACTGTAGATAAAAGTGTAACCCGTTTTACCCTTAGAGTAGCAGCTGATTCAGTCGGCAAAAGCAGAAATTCAAATTTCCACCAATCAGAGACAACCTCTCCTAGCCTCACCTAACCTCTTTCTGCTTTTAGATCACCAACACGAATTTCTTAAAATATTTTGATTCTTGACATTAAATCAATAAATTCTGGTTCTAAGGTAAATAATATATGTAATTTTACAACTTTTTATAAATATTTACTTTCTCTTACGTTTTTCAATACAATTTTCATGCTTGGTCTTATTTAACGCTTATTTTAAGACTCAGAATTTATTTTTCATGTATGATGTGTTCAGGGCGGCTGACACCAACTTTGCTGGCACTCAAAACTGAAAGTGTCGGATATGTCGACCGCGGCCCAATGGTGACGCTAGCTGTACTTTTAGGCCTGAAGTTATTAAAATGCATAGGGAATATCCAAATTTAATTTATTTTGATGATTCAAACACGTTTTCTGCGTATATATCTCTCGGGTGAATATTTTTTTGTATTTCAAGTTTTCAATAAATTAATAAGTACTGATGAAAAATGTAGAAAACGTTTTTTTTATGATTAGATACGAATACACTTCACACAGAGTACTAATAATAATTTAACAAAGTAGATTTGAAATTTATAGCTTTGGCATATGTAAATGAAGTAAACATATGAAAATATTAAATTTTAATTGAATTTTATCATTATGAACAGTTATAATGATTATTGAAATTAGCTTTCAATTGGAATAAATTTAAAAAATGTATATTTCGTTTTAAGGAAAAAATAATAATTTATTGTGTTATTGCGTTTCAAAACCAATTTATATACAACAATATTTACTTGGGAATAAATAGAGAATAAATAAAGTACATATATGTAAACGAATAAATACTACAATTTGGAATACGGTATTTAAATAAAATTGAAATTTGATACAATTTATAAATTAAAATATTTGCTTGGGACTAAATAGAGAATAAATAAAATACATATCTGTCAATGAATAAATACTACTATAATTTGGAATATCGTATTTAAATAAAATTTAAATTTGAAAACATTCATATACAACAATATCCATTAACGAATGAATACTACAATTTGGAATACGGTATTTAAATAAAATTGAAATTTGATACAATTTATATACAAAAATATTTACTCGGGAATAAAGGGAGAATAAATAAAATTCATATCTGTAAACGAATAAATAATGCAATTTGGAATACAGTATTTAAATAAAATTTAAATTTGAAAACATTTATATACAACAATATTTACTCAGGTATAAATAGAGAATAAATAGAATACATATTATTT
>JAUMHM010000031.1:67267256-67278508 GCA_032362435.1 Melikaiella ostensackeni
TACTGCTGTAACGAATTGCACAGCTTAAAGGTCTTTTCCTTGCTCGAAAAGAATAAAATCATATCTTCGTTCTGCCATGACTGTAGACCATCTCAATAATTAAGCTGACGCAGCGAAAAAAGCGAGAAAAAAATGGTTCTAAACATGAGATTCAATTTGTTATATTATTATGTAATAAAAAGAGGTCGCATGTAATACCTTTTATGAGGTAAATGAATTTTAAGTAAATAATTTCACAAACTTATACATGTTAAATTATTGTTATACTTTGTTTTCGATATTCATATCATATTTTTCATCAAGTACAAGTGGTACAACACACGATTCGTAGGTATCGTAAAACCGGACATAATACAGAGGTGTTCTCATTTTTGATTTGAACATATTGTGCTGTTTAGAGAGAGTGTTATATACACTGAGAGAAATAAACTCAGTAAGAGTTTTTTTTTTAATTGTTCTAACTAACGCATTATTGAGACTACTAATAAAAATCAGTAATGACTTCTCAGTCAATATAATCTTCAAATTCATAATGAAGATGGCTGATATTTTCCCGCAGTTTGGGGGCGGCACTCGACGTAAATCTGCTGCTGCTTTTAAGCATATGCACTTTATAAAACAAACATCAAACGATAATATTAGCAATCGCTTTTACTTCTGATGTTACTTAAGATCGAAAATTTTTGGAAAATATGAAAGGGCGCTCGTCTTAGACATCTCTCCCCTACTTAGATGTTGTAAGAGGTTCTAATTGAGTGTATCTGTTTCAGATTCCAACTTGGACTGTTTATTTTCTCCTTTCTTATCTCTCTTAGTTCACCCTATGATTTGAAGTTACTTTTATTTCAAGCCAGTTTCAAATCAATTTTCCGCCAAACAAGAAAATAAAAACGACTGACTAGACGTAACTGGACCGAAGTACGATAATTTTTCTTCGCTGGAATATTTTGTCGTGAAAGCGATAAGGAAACTGGAACCGGAACAGCAATCGTTGAGGGTTGTTCGTTAAAGAGGTTGGATAAAAAAGAACCGTCAAAATTACCGGCCGCGGCGGTTGCGCCAAGTATTGTGGTCCTTCTCAGTCACCCGGCAACATTTCATTCTCCAGCTTCCGCCAGTCGTTCACTACCAATGTTAACTACCTGAAACGAAGGTGAGTGCACCTGCGAAACGTTCGAGCGGAGCTCAGATTTCACCCAGGAAACAATCTAGTTTCTATAGTTTGTTGCAAAAAATTACAGCACTGAGGAATTTCCAGCTTTGAAGGGAAATTAATGAGCAGTTTTCATTCTGAAAAAATTTTTATGTCCAACCTGCACCAGAAGTATACCTTTTCCTGCATGTGACGTGTGCGCAAAGTGGCTTTTTTCCACCCAGAGACGTAGTACAGTCAAATTAGGATTTCTGCTAGAACAAATGGGTGGCAGTAATTATTTTTTATTATTGTTCGTAAGGACGTCTTGATGAAATCTTGAAACCCTCAGTTCTGCCAGTTATGTGGAATTGTTGTTATTAACAAAAAACGAAAAACTGATACATTTTTTCAAGACATTTGTGTGGATTGTTGCTTTTGAAGAAATACATTAAAATTCATGGCAAATGATTTGTAAAGAATAAAATAAGCTTCAAAATGAGCCATCGTCGAATGCTCTGTGACAAATAGTTTAAAAGTTATAAATTTGTTAATGGTTGATACCGTTTTCTCTGTTACGTCTTGGCGGTAATGAATTTTCATTACTGTAAAGACAATTTCGATCGAATTCTACTTATCAGGTCTTTAAACTCAATAATTCAAAGTATTCTAAAACATTTTTTTTAGTACTTAAAATCCAAAATTGGAGCAGAGGTGGGGTAACACTTTTTTATTTAAACAATAATAGTTTTTGAAGAAAATATTTTGGTGTGTTGGAATTTGCTGAATCGTCTGAGGCATTTTGATATCACACAAAAAATATTAGATGTTTAATGATTGTTTTCTATTTTTAACAACAAATTTTTATAAAGAATAATTTTTTTCAATGCTTACACTTGTCCAAAAAATCTGAAAAAATTAAGTACAGTCCCTGGGCTCATAGTGGGGCAAAAAAACTTTTTCCGGACAAATTAGTCTAGAGCTTACAATTTTGATCCGATATAAGCGTTATTTTTTAAATGGAAGTTAACTACATTTTAAAGAGATTTTTGAAAGCCGAATTTTAAATTAATTTTTTTTATTTAACAACAAAGTTGACTTCAAAAAAAAATGAACGATTCCATTTTTTTGCAACTATTCATATTTATGTAAAACTTCATGAAATCGGTAGAGACACTCCTTACAATTAATATCCAGCAGGTTACAACATTAAAAAAAATTGTTTTTCTTTAGTACCAAATTAATGAGTGAAAGTGCTACTTCAAGATTGAAACTACTTGAAAACATTATTTTTTTATTTTCTGTTGAAGATATATGTAAAAACAATGCTTAGTTATAATTTTTTTAAATCCAGAGTAATTGTTAATGTTATAAAAAAATTTAATGAACAGATGCGTATCTTAGTCATTTCGCGGTCTAAAGACTTCGTTTCTTCAAGAAAATTGATTAAGAATTTGTCGAAAATAAGTAATATTACGATTTTATAATACTTGATAACCATTGTTAATTTTTTAAATAAATTCGATAAACAAGTAAAGATTTTCGTCAATTTTCAACTGGGAGATTTCGCTTTTTCAACTTGCCGAGTAATTCAAAATTGACTCCGTTGAAAAAAAACGACATCTTCCGGCATAAAATTGATGAAAATCTGTATTTGTCTTTCAAATTTATTCAAATAAATATCAAATGTTGTCGCCTGACAAAGTTTTCTCATATATATGGCCGTTTTTGAGTCATTGTTAGTCAATTTCGTAAAAAAATGATGTTAATTTGTTGACAAGTAGTCAAGTTGTGAATTTGTTTATAAAATGAAAAATTATTATTGTTCGTTGATAAAGTATCATAAGGGAAGGATTTTGCCGAATAATTTGAAATTGATTCCGTTGAAAAAACGAAGTCTGCCGGTATAAAATTGGCGAAAATCTGTATTTGTTTCTGAAATTTACTAAAATAAATAACAAATTTTGTCGCCTGACAAAGTCTCCTAATAAATGGGGACCCTTCTGAGTCACTTCAGTCGATTTCTTTAAACAAAAGCAACATCAATTTGTTGACAAGTAGTCAAGTTGTAAATTTGTTTATAAAATGAACAATTATTGTTCGTTGATAAAGTATCATAAGGGAAGGATTTTGCCGAGTAATACAAAATTAATTCTGTTGAAAAAAATGAAATCTTCCGGTATAAAATTGACGAAAATCTGTATTTGTTTCTAGAATTTATTTAAACAATCAATAACTGTTATCACGTATTGAAACATTGTACATATTATATACAGTCAACAAATTCTTAATCATTTCTGTTGAAAGAATGAAGTTTTTTGACTGCGGAATGACTGAAATATGCATTCGTTTATTGAATGTGTTTATAAAATTACCAATTACTCTGTATTGAAAAGAAATGGTAACTAAGCATTGGTTTTACGTATTGTATAATGAAAGAAAATAAAGTCTCCAAGTATTTTTAATCTCGAAGTAGCACTTTCACTCATTAATTTGTTAACATAAAAATTAACAAATTTTTCAAAATGTTGTAACCTGCTGGATATTATTTTTAAGGAGTGTCCTTACTGATTCTGGGATGCTTTACATAAGTATGAATAGTTACAAAAAAATGGGATCGTTTACTAAGAAAAAAATAAATGTCAACTTTCTTATTAAATGAATTTTTTAAATTCCAAAATAGGCTTTCACAAATCGCATTGAAATTTAATTAAATTTAATTTTTTTTGAATGCTCAAATCGGATAAAAATTGTAAGTTCCAGGCTAATTTGTCCGGAAAACTTTTAGTGCCCTATTGCGGGGCGGAAAACGCTACTTTGCGGCCGCTTAGTAGCCTTCCAAGGCAAACTTTAAATACAGGTTATAGGCAAAAAATATCATGTGTAACATGGGCGAGCAATTGACAATTCCCTTGATACACAATATACTATTAAATTTAAGCAATCTCTTCATTTTCAAGAGAAAAATATGTAAACTGATTTGAAAATAAAAATAAATTCTATAAACGTAATATTAGGGTAATGAATTTCTATATGGCGAAATAGTCCAGTGAAATTGATATTTCTGCTGAAACAAAATATATCCAGAAATTTTTTGCCTAAAATGTTTGAGTGGACGTTCTAATGAAATACACTCTGTCAGACCTGTGCGTACAGGTATATTGTTAGTAAACAGTAAAGTTAAGAGATATGTAAAAAGTTTATAGGACTCAATTTGTATGGCATGACAGCCTCTCCAAAATGACCCCCAATTGAACTATTTGCGACTAATAGTTCAGGAGAAATTAATTTGTTAATTAAGAGTAGCGTGTTTTCGGAGAAGCCTACGTTTTAATGAATTGTTATTGTTATAAAAAATACTCCGATCAGATTTCTCTCGTTGAATCCTTAAAGTGTAAGGATGGAAGTATTCAAAAACATTTTTTCTGAAATTCGAAATCCAAAAATAACTGAGTGAAGGGGGGGGGGGGGCGCAAATTTTTTTAAACTATACAATTTTTTGCAAAATAAACTCTGTGGAAAATTCACTTTTTCAACCTAAAAATTAGAAAAAATTATGGTATAACCGTTGGAAAAGGAGGATGACAATTATTTTTTTCCCAATTTTCTAGGTGAGAAAGATTAGTTACAAAAAAAACTGTTTTAAAAATGTTAATTAACAATTTTACATGATTGTACCAAATTATAATAAATTTTTTTTTTAATCTGGTAATAATGTGTAGGACATGAGAGTTTTAATTAACACCTTTGTTGTTTTCAAAATTTTACATCAGAGTTATAAGCAATTTATTTAGACAAATACTCCAGAGTATTAGTTTGCTTTATAAGTAAAAAATTTTGTACAAAAATCGCTATAATTTATTATCGAAATGGAATTTGGGAACTCAAAATTATCACAAATTGAAAATTTATGAATAATTTATATAGTTCTAAAACACGTTAATTAGTAATATTGCAGAACCGTACCAAATTTGGATAATTTTTTAAATATAATGTGGGAATGACGTATAGGACATGAGAGTTGGAAATGACACATGTTTTTGCTTAAAATTTTTTTATATTATTGTTTTGTAATATTTATTCAAACAAATACTCCAGTACTCCCCTCAACTTGGTCATTTTTGGATTTCCAATTCCAGATAAAATGGTTTGGAATACTTTGAACCTTTCACTTCAAGGACTTTGAAGAGAAATCTAATCGTAGTATTTTTTATAGCAATGAAAATTTGTTAAAACGCAGGCTTCTCCGACAACACGCTGCCCTTAATTAACAAATTAATTTCTCGTAAGCTATAAGTCACAAAGGGTTCTAGTAAGGGTCATTTTGAAGGGATTCTTATGCCCTACAAATTGAGTCCTATGAACTTTTTACGCTTCTCTTAACCAGAAGCAACAATTGAAGCAAACGTATTAAAAAATAAATTCAATTTCCACTTTGTTGTTAATTAATAGTTCTGGATATATTTTATTTCATCAAATGGCCTTTTTGGGTTGATTAATTAGTAATTATAATTATTTATCAATTTATCAATATCATATATTAATATATCAGTATCATATAAATATCAATTATTTATCAATTTTATCAATAATTTGACTGGACTAAAATGTTTGTGATACTCAACAAAAATTGTATTTGATGCAAAAGTTTTCTGATGATTGTTTTCTGGGAATTTTGAATCTTCGCATGAATTTAGAAAATTCTCAGTGTCGCTTCTTTTTTATGCGTGTACACACTTTTCAAATATATTTTCCTATTACATATATGTGAAAAAATTCTGTGAGATTTGCGTGGTTATTCTTTAAAATTTCCAGGGGAATCTCACAGAAATTCATTAAAATTGCACGGAATTTGTTAAAAATGTTTACCTTGTTCTGTCGTATCTAATATTGATGCCTACATTACCTTCATTTATTTATATTACATATTTCTATTTTATCATTATGAAGATTAATTTTCATTCCATAATATATAAAAACCTGACATAATAGTAAAAGCTGTATTTTAGAAAAACGATCAACGTCCTGGAAAATATTGAACTGTCTTCTTCAAACTGTCTCCTTTCTCTGCTTCCTATCATTCTCATTAATGTTGATTGTTAATGATAATTATGATTAACATGAGCCGAATTTATAAAAAAAGGGCTTCACATATTCGCGCCATCGAGGCAGAGGAAGACGAAGACGACGAAGAATTTTTTCAAGTTCAAGGACAAAGCTTTTAAGCCATGTTACGATATTTAAGGTTAGTTTATATATTTTTTTATTTATTTTATTCACAGTTGACTAGAAGCAATCCAAAAACACCGAAAAAAAATTCCTTTATAATTAGTTCCAAAAATTTCCTTCCATTAGGGAAAATCAGTACGAGGCGAATACCAGTATGAGCTGAATTATGGGAAAAAGTGACTGGGTTTTAAAACAAAAGTTCTGCAGTATTTTATTTATGAGTACTTGCTATTTTTCAATTGAATAATTGAAAAATGTGTTTTTGACTTGTCGATCGAAATTTTGTTTGCTGACAGATAATCATTTTTTACGGAATTAAATTGTTTTCACTATTCTTTCCCTGGTTCCTTCGAGTTGTTAAACTCTTGGCTTTAAAACTGTTTAATAATTAATTCTATTAATTTTTATCGAAAATATACGTGTATTTTACTAAATTTTATGTGAAGTGTCATTCAGTAGGAGGTGGTTGACCGTTTAGGCTTGGCTATTGAAGTAATTTTTTTGCTTTTAGGTTGCGAGCACGAACAAGTAAGTGCTACCAACCAAACAACTTGTAGATAAATAAGAAAGTTCACACCTTTTACCAAAATAACCAAATAAAGTTATTCGTAGTTTTTTTTCAGAGCTCATAAATTTTTATAACATAATGAAAAATAATCACTGTATAAATGAAAAAATGTTTTTAATAACCTATTTGGATTTTCATCTCTTACTGTTTTCCCCTATATATCTGTAGGATAATATTATTAAAATTTTTAATTTGGAATCGTTTTTTGTTTAAAAACTCGAAAGTTGAATTTTATAAAGTTGTACTCCAATGTAAATTAGTTTCCCGAATGAAGTAGAAAGCTTTGAAATTTTCATTTGTTGCAAATTTTTATTTAATAATTGTTAGACAGTATCGAGAATTTTGATCGTTTTTCTATAGTAATAAAACTACATAATAAAGAAATTCCTTTTATTTATTATAACACACAACAAGATAAGAAAATAAGGAAAAAGATAGTAATCTCAATTAGCTTAATTTCCTCAGATTTCAATAGTAGATACACCCCGAAATAAAAAAAGACACAGGTAACATTCAGATTCATTAGAGATTTGCATATCTTATTTTCGGAATCTTTATTCATCCAGAGAAAAATTTTATTTCAATGACATTTTATTACTCCCTTGTCAAATAAATCTTTTCATTTTATTATTATACAAATGAAGATTTATTTAAGATAAAAGTTTATTCTTCGTAATTAATGAGTTATTATGATGGGCCCCAAACTGAAAAAA
Source organism: Melikaiella ostensackeni (assembly GCA_032362435.1). Classification (NCBI taxonomy): domain Eukaryota; kingdom Metazoa; phylum Arthropoda; class Insecta; order Hymenoptera; family Cynipidae; genus Melikaiella; species Melikaiella ostensackeni. The sequence continues at coordinate 67,274,899 of JAUMHM010000031.1, forward strand.
AATTTGTTCTCTTGGTGCCTAAAATTCCTCTACCACTAATTTCTTACCTTGATTCAGTTAGCCCCAGTGCGGTGGGGATGAACCAACTTTAATTTATTTTCTTTAAACAAGTCGATTTTGATGTTTAACACAAAAAAAAGAAAAAATCTCAAAAATGAACATTTTCACTCAAAATTGTTTTAAATGATATATTACACATTTTCAAACTCAAAAAGTTTGATAAAAGGTATTAAATTCAAGAAATTATTTTGTAGATAAAATTTAACACCACTTGAAGCTTCAATTTATGATTTTATTGACGAACTTTTCAAATTCAACAATACAGTTTAAACCCAATAAGAACATTTTTATTTTTCATACAGCAGTTCATAAAGTAGACGATATTTATCAAAAGCTGCACACCGAAAAAAAGTCTTGTTTTCGTTACGGCATGTTTCTCTTACAACTTAAATTAGGCCCGTTTTAGTCTTAAAGCTAGATTTAAGCCTATTTTTTCGTCCTAAAACAAGTCCGTAAACCTTCTTTTCGGCTTAAAACAAGACTTTCGGTCTTGAAGCAAGACCGAGTTTCTTGATTCAAAACCTTTTTTTTTGTGCAACGAGTTTGAATTAAAGTTGGTTCAGCCCCACCATTAGAGTGGAAGGAAAATACATATATTTTTTCAAATTCGGAGGGGGTCCAAAAGTTGTATTTCGGCACCCGAATCTCCCACAAAAAGTTACAAATAAAAAAATAGGTATATATTTTATGCTCGCACGTTCACGATTAAGCTCAAAATAACGAATAATAGCAAATTTTTTGTTATTTTGCTACGTTATCAATTTTTCAATCATGAAAAGGGTTTAAAAATTAGAATTTACAACTATAATTATCCTCCGAAAACTATGCAGCAATGAAAAAATCCGTGTGCATCGTAAATTGGCATTGAAATTGAAAAAAGCAGAAAAATCAAGTTTTTACTTGATTATACAATACTTTTCTTACTGGTAACGATTTTGTTATTGTAAATTCAACTATTTGGTTGAAAATTTACCTTTCTTGGTTCAAAGTTATCTTTTGTGTTGAAAATTCAACTTTTCAGAATGAAAATTCAACTGTACTCTACAAAATTCATCTCCTTGACTTGGAAATTCAACAATTTGGATAGAAATGCAACTCTATTTGGTTGAAAATTATATTTTTTTTTGTAAATTCAACTATTTAGTTGAAAATTTACCTTTCTTGGTTCAAAGTTATTTTTTTTTGTTGAAAATTCATCTTTTCGGGTAGGAAGACATCTTTTTTGTTGAACTTTCATGTTTCTCGGTTGGAAATAACTTTATTGTTATTAATTTGAATTTTCAAGGTTGAAAAATCAACCCTCTCCTAAAAAATTTGTCTACTTGGCTTAAAATATCAACCATTTGGTTGTAAATGCAATTGTTTGATTAAATTTTTCTTCCGAAAACTCAACTGTTTGGTTGAAAATGCATCTTGTAGCTTGAAAATTCAACTGTTTGGTTCAAAATTCAACTTTTATGGTGAAAAAGTTATCTTTTTTGATTAAAATTTCATCTTTCTTGGCTGAGAATTCAACTTTTTAGCTTGAAAAGGTAATTGTCGTCTAAAAAATCCATCTACTTGGCTTGAAAATTTAACTATTTAGTTAAAAATTATTTTTTTTCTTGAAGATTCATCTTTTTAGGCAAATAATTCATCTTTTTTAGTAAAAAAATCATCTTTCTCGGTTGAAAATAACTTTCTTGTTGAAAATTAAAATTTTTAAGGCTGAAAATTCAAGTATTTGGTTGTATATGTGACTGTTGGATTGAAAAGTTTTTTTTCTGAAAATTCAACTATTTGGTTAAAAATTCATCTTTCATGGTATAGCATTTCACTTTTCAGCTCGAAAATGCAATGGTCTTCTAAAAAATTTGTCTTCTTTTCTCGAAAATTCAATCGTTTGGTTGAAAATTTTTCTTATTCTCGAATATTCATCTTTTTACGTAGAACACTCATTTTTTTGGAAAAAAATGTATCTTTCTTTGTTAAAAATAACTTTCTTGTTGAAAATGATAATTTTTAAGGTTACAAATTCAAGTTTCTTTCGAAAAATTAGTCTTTTTGGTTTGAAAATTCAATTATTGGGTTGTGAATGCAACTGTTTGGCTGAAATCTTTCTTTTATTCTGAAAATTCAACTATTAGATTGAAAATTCATCTTTTATGGTAAGAAAATCATATTTTCTGGTTAAAAATTCATATTTCTTGGTTGAAAATAACTTTTTTGTTGGAAATTCAACTTTTCAGATTGAAAATTTAATTAACTTCTACAAAAACGGCTTCTCGGCTTGAAAATTTAATTATTTTGTTGAAAATGCAACTGTTTTTGGTTGGAGTTTAATCTTTTTGTTTGAAAGTTCAACTGTTTGATTGCAAATACAACTGTTTGGTTAAAAATTCACCTTTCTTGGTTGAAAATAACTTTTCTGTTGAAAATTTAAATTTTTAAGGTTGAAAATTCAACTCTCTTCTGAAAAATTTCTCTTTTTGGGTTGAAAATTCATCTTTTATGGTAGAAAACTTATCTTCTTCAGTTACAAATTTATCTCTCATGGTTAAAAATAGATATATATTTTTTAATTCAACTCTTCAAGTTGAAAATTTATCTTTTCGCGTTTAAAAGTCAACTGTTTTCTAAAATATAAATCATTAATAAAAGTAACGTCTACTAATCAAAAATCATGATTTTAAATAATTTATTTAAATTTAATGACGATTTAGGATGCATGAGAATTTGTTTATTGCTGTGTAGCTTTCGAAGGATAATTATATGTATACAGGTAAGTTTAAACTGCTAAAACCCTTTCCATCAATGAAAAAATCGTTACCAATAAGAAAAATATCATTTAATCAAGTAAAAACGTGATTTCTGTCCCTTTTTCAACTTTAATAACAATTTTCAATGTATCTGGATTTTTCTATTGCTGTACGGTTTTCGGATGATAATTATAATTCTATGTACTCATCTTCAGAATCCTTTTCATTTCTGAAAAAATTTAATTCGTACCAAAATAAAAAAAAATTCGCTATTATTCGTTATTTTAAGCTGCATCGTGGATGCGCGAACATCCGATATATTTCTTTTTATCTGTAACTTTTTGTGGGAATCCGGGTAGCAAACTACAATTTCTGGACCCCCTACGAATTTAAAACAGAAATATATATCTTTTCATTTCGCCCTACCCACCATGTAGCTCCTACATTAAACAATAAAAAAGTAAAAAAAACAGGAAAGGGAAACAGTTGCACCAAAAACAAAAGCGTCTTGCACTCTTGCATCCGGATAAATGTGCATTATCACGAGGCATGTCGGCATTGTTCATACCTGGTCATCTCATGGATTATCTCAATGGATTCGCACGCATTTGCTGCTGAAAACCAAAAATAAAAAGAAAAAAAATGAGTCTTAACCTTAGGAACAATGCCGAATTTGTCTATCACGAAGACCACCATAGCTTGTCTTCTAGGTTCTCGTCAGGGGACTTAAGCTCGGAACTTGACGATGAACCAAACGCAGATCCTGGGATGGCCTCCCTGGGCCGACAAGATTCATCCCAAACCTACCAGGG
>JAUMHM010000031.1:67280574-67292799 GCA_032362435.1 Melikaiella ostensackeni
AAAGAGGGGGAAAAATCCTATGAAAAACATCTGATGTATGTTTATCGAAAAACCAATATTATCGAACTTATAATGTAGCGAAAATATTGGTGCCGAAAAAAAGGCCGAAATTCGTGCCCCTGTATCTAGGCAATCTGATGATATTTCCTCCCCCTTTTTATACTCTTCATGTACCTCGATGGAACAACAAATTTACCAAGTTTCATCGAAATCGTAAACATCAAATTTTTCAAGCTGGTACACTTGACGTGTTTTGCCCCATATATAAAATATGAACACTTAATATCTCAAAATAGTTTCATGAAGGTTGCACATTAGGATGGTCCAAAAATCGCAAAGTTTGAAAAACGCAATGTGCACTTGGAAATTCTCGTTCTTTTTTGAAAAAAATTGAATCTTTTGAAAAATGTAATCCAATCGGATGAAATCTTGCACTTTCTCAACGAGGTCAAAGGTTAATCTCTGAATATCTTCGTTGCTTTCGTGCTTACAAAAAAATGTTAAGAACAATATTAGCCTAACTTTTCATGACTAATTTACTGATGTTGTGTAATTTTATTTTAAAAAACTTTTGAAGACATTTTTTTCATGATTAACTCTTTCTTTGAATAATTAAGACTTTTAGATTACTTAGACTTAAAAATATTATTGATATGAATTCACTGGTACCACATGAATTTTTTATATTTTTTTTTATTTCTATTTGAAGATCAATGAAGAAAGGTTCAATAAACATGAAAATAATCTATATGATACCAATAATTGGTATCGAGAAAATGTACAACTGTAGGTATTCTAAAAGTCTCAGTTATTAGAATAAAGAGTAAATTATATAAAAAATGTCTCTAAAATGTTTTTCTATAAAATTACACCATACCATTAGGTTGACCATAAAAAATAAGGCTAATGGCGTTCTAAATAGAAAAGCAACGTTGTACATATTCCATTGAAATTCAAATGAATAATCAAATGAAATTTCAGGGGATTTCACAGATCCACGGTATTTTAAGAAATATCAAGAGATATCGAAGGAGGTTGGAGAATTTTAAATGATTTCCAGTGAATTCGAAAGATTTTCAAAGCTTACGAAGGATTAAAAAGCATCCCGTGAAATCCCTTGAAAACATTTGAAATTACTTGAAAATATCTTTTAAATTATTTTGAAATCCCTTTTCATCTTTAAAACCCAGTGAAATCCCTTGAAATCTTTTAACATTTTTATTATCCACTTCTAAAAATTAGTTTTTACGTTTGTAAACAATATTATTGAATTCTTGGAATCGTTTGAAAGACCCTTGAAATCTTTTGAGTCCCGTGAAATCGTTTAAAATCTTATTAAATGCTTTAAAATTCACTAAAATCCATTAAGCCATTAAAATTTCATAAAATCCTTGAAATTTCGTGAAACCCTTTGGAACTTCTCAAAACCTTTGAAATTTTATAGAATCCTTTAAAAAGCCCTTGAAATACCTCGACATTTTTTGAATACTTTCAAAACCTTTTAAATCTCGTGAAATCTTAAAAAATCTAATGAGTTGTCTTGGAATACCCTAAAGTCGATAAAACCATTGAAATTCCATAAAATCCTTGAAATTTCGTGAAGTCTTTTAGAATTCCTTAAGACCTTTGAAATATTATGGAATCCTCTGAAAAGCTCTTGAAATCCCTTGAAGTCTTGTGAATACTTTTAAAACCTTTGCAATTCCATGAAAACCTCTGGAATCCCTTAAAATCCCACGAAATTCCTTGAAACTTCTAAAACATGTACTATCAAATCTCTTAGAATCTTTCAAATATCGTGAGAATCTTTGAAATCTTTTGAAATTCCATGAAAGTCCTTTAAATTTTTGGAATACTTTGAAATCCTTTGAGAACCCTTTGAAATACCAAGGAAGCTAAAATCTCTTCGAATCTTTTGAATACTTTTAAAATCTTTGACATTCCATGACATTTTTCAAAAAATTTGAAATCCTTCGAAAATCCTTTGAAATTCCTAGAAAGTTGAAATCTTTTGGAATTTTTTGAATTCTTTTAAAATCTTTGAAATGCCATAAATTTCCCAAAACCTTTGAACTACTTTGAAATTCTTTGAAAATCCTTTAAGATCTCTTGAAAGTTAGATTTCCTTGTAATGTCTCGTAAAATTTTTCTTATACTTAACTCGAAAATTCTCATAAATTAACCGAAAAGGAACATTTTCTCGGTGATATTCTGGGGAATATTACTCTATTTTATATGACCAAGAGTTGGGCTTCCATTAACTTCTATTCTGTAGGAACTCCTTAACTGAGACAGCATTATGTAAGATTTTTCCACTTTTTCTTACACTCATCCTTCCCTATGAAAGAGCACATTTATAACATTTGATTAAAATTCCCCTCCTCCACCCTTATTATTACCCCATAACGACACTTTTCTGGAAATTGGTTCGAACACGCAACGAATACATTACTCAATAATATTATACCCTAATAACAATTTTTTATAAGTTCTAAAAAAACCTCAAGGTTTTCTTCTCAACAAATGAACATCAAATTATGTTTGCTATTTTTTAAAATGTAAAAATTACCAATTTCATTAAATCAATAAATAACTAAATAATAAAATAAATAACCACATTTCCCTTCTCTAATCTTTTTCGAACCTTCTTTTTCCTATTCCCCATATCTGTTCATTACCCCCACCGCTTTTTCATTCCTTCTCTTATATGAGCTCTATGATCTCCATTTATTTTCAAGCTGTATCCCAAATATTGTAACTCCTTCATTTGTTCTAATTTTACTCCCTTCCATTTTCCAGTTCATTCTTTTTTTCTTACCCTTCTTTTCTAAACCTCATTATCTTTTTCTCTTCTACATTAAGATTCAACTCTTTCCCATCTCAGTATCTCTCCAACCGTATAATTAAGCCCGCCATCCCTTCTTCATCCTCTATTGTCACCGTTATATTGTCCGCATATGCCAGTGTATATATCTTTTCTTTTCCACGGATAGAGATAGGATAGAGATATGGGATATGGGACTGTAGTAAAATATGAAGAATTGGATGAAAAACACAAGGAAAGACAATTAATAGAAAGGTGGGGGATGCTTGAATAGTGAAAATAGAATAAATGGTATAAGATGATAAAAAAGGAAGGAGTACCAAATTATCTAAAAAAAAGGAATGGAGGAGATAGAAGATGGACAAAAATAGCAATATTTAGATTGGGAAGTGAGGTAAGGGAAAGGATGTATTGGGAAAAGAAGGAAAACAGAAAGGGCAGAATATGTGAATGGGAAGAGGAAACATGGGGGCATATATGGGAAGGATATATGAGAGGAATTGAATATAAAGGAAGTTAGCAAGAGAATGTGTGTAAGATTTTAGGGGAGGAAGGAATGGGTGAAGAGTGGATGAAAGAATTGGGGGGGGGGGCTAAAGGAGCAAATGAAAAAGAATAAAAGAGTGAATGTGAAAAATGGCAAGGTTGAGGTAGAAGAAACGTAAATATTTGTAAGTAATGGTTATGTAATAGTATAAGTAGATTAAGATGCGTGTGATATAATATAAAATATGTATATAGCGGTAATATTGTAAGAAACGTAGGTCGTATAAGCCCTAAGAAGACACATTACGAATAAAGAAGAATAAACCGTGAAATTCATACCCAGAATTCTTATTTTGTTTAAAGGGAGCATCCATTTTGGGAGCCGCGGTATCTGGCGCTACTCGAGGACCTTCTTTTGGCAAAGATCGCTCTTTGACTCTGCTGGTAATCGATGATCAAAACACCGATTGGAGTAAATACTTCCGGGGACGAAGACTTCATGGCGACTATGAAATTCGAGTCGAACAAGCCGAATTCCGTGAGCTCTCTCTCACAGCAAACGAGCAGGGTACCACCGTCTCCATGGCTGTCATCCGTAACGGGACCAAGGTTATCCGGTATGTCATTATTATAGGTCTCACTTGCATAAATCAAAGACACATCCACTTTGGTACCCATCATACATATCCCCTACAGCAATCATTTTAAAAAACCCTTTTAAGTGTACTTAAAACAAAAGTAAAAAGTTGACATGCGAGTACTCATACTAGCTTACTGTAGAAGATTGAAATTCCAGTTAGTAAACTAGAATCTAAAATTTTTTCTCTCCAAATAGTTAACACAAATATTGTAAATAAATGAGTAAAGTAAGTTCTAATTATGAATTCCTATCTAACCGACATCGAGACGGTTCCGCAGCTCAAATAGTTCGTGTCCGTGCTAAGTTTCTAGAAAATTTTTTATGACCTTGCAAATTATACTGCGAAATTATGGGAAACGAATTTTGCGTAAGTAAATTCCAGGTTATTTATTATTCCACTTAAGTTGTTTACGCAAAATTCATTTTCCATAATTTCGCAGCATAATTTGTTGACGTCATGAAAAATATTCTAGAAACTTAGCACAGGCACGAACTACTTGAGCTCTTGCACGGTCTCGAGGTCGGTATGGTAGGAATTTATAATTAGGATTCTCCTAGCTCATCTACTATTGTACTTCTTTAAAATTATTTTTGTTTCTAGTGTGAAACATTTGGGTTTAATGCTTTACGCGTACTTTATCAACAAAGATCGATTCAAACACAATTGTTGCAATCATTTCTACCAAAGGAATTCGTATCGTCCCTGGAGAATGCATGTAGTCAACACCTATGTAAAGCATAGCCATAACTCGTACAACCACCTCATTCTCATCATTCTATCTTGTCCCTCTTCTCGGTCGGCCGGTATCTTTGAATTACCTTTCCGCACTTTTTTCTACAGGGCACTTAATCTTCTCTTAACTACCGACCTTCTTGTTTAACTTTACTCCAAAGAAGGCCATAAACCTGCACCGTATGTGCTCGAATTATCTCTTCCCATTTTTCCACCCACTCTTTTTTTTACGTAAGGTACCAAAAGTCATTTTGCAGATGTACTTTCGCTTCGAAGTTTTATTTTTGGGTCGAGGAAAGATGCAGATATTTTAGAACTAACCATACGTACAATAATTGCTATTGTGCAAAAATAAAAATAATGACGATGAAATATAATTCCTATCAAATTGAAATATCTATTCGATATCCTCAATGGATAAGTGCTCTGAATAACCGGAGTTTGATTTAAATCTAGCATCAACCTCACAGTAACTTCTGTTTATTTCAGAAATGAGGTTACTCTTTCCGGAACAATTCTATGTAAAATAACAAACCTTCTGATTGAAATAAATCTAATTTTCGTGATATTCCTTTTATGCTGATTTTTCCTCCAGGGGCCGTTCAAGAATTACGTCACACTGACAGGGGGGGGGGGTTAACAGATTTTGTGACGATTTGTGACATAGGGGTGGGGCGGGGGTTAGAGCAGAATGTGACATAATAAAATGTGAATAATAATTTTTTGAATTTTTTGAAATGCTAGAAGAAATGAAAATTAGTGATTTTATTTTACAAGTAAAGCATCTGAATGCAGACTTCACACTCTTTCCCCGATTCCCTTCTTTTCCTCTTTTTTAGAAAATTCTTCTTTTTCTCCCTGTTTCCAAGAAACTTCCCTAGTTCCTCTTTTTGTTGTTTCTTTCGCTTAAATGCGAAGTGAATTAATAAAACCCAACCTTGTAGGTTGAAAATTCTACTATATGAATGAAAATTTCATTATTTTGTTAAAAGTTCTGCTATTTTGTTAAAATCATCTTCTTTGGTCGAAAATTCTACTGTTGTTTTGAAATTTCGTCCTTTCGGATTGAAAATTCATCTTTTATGGCAGGAAGATCATCTTACTTGGTTGAAAATTCACCTTTTTTGTTTGAAAATTAACTTTTTTGTTGAACATTCAACTATTCGATTAAAATCGTCTTTTTTGGTCGAAAATTCAACTGGTTGGTTAAAATTCATTTTTCTTTGGCTGAAAATGAACTTTTTTGTTAAAAAGTCGACTTTTCGGGTTGAAATTTTAACTGTTTTCTTGAAAATTCGTTTTTTTGGCATGAAAATTCAACTATTTGGTTGAAAATCCAACTGTTTTTAGTTGAATTGATATAAATAGATATATCTGAACTTAATCTAATTTTTGGTTGATTAGGGTGGAAGAGGTTATAGTGCCAGAGGGAAGGAAAAGGGGGGCCTAATTTAATGTGCGTGTAGATGATGTGGTGGAATTTCAGTGGTTACTGTGTACTGAGAGTTCCAGTACGCGTCGAGGTCGAAAGTGGGTGGTGGCTGCGTAGTGATTGTTCCAGTACGCGGCGTAGTGGAAAGTGGGTGGCGGCTGCGTACTGATAGTTCCAGTACGCGGCGAGGTGGAAATCGGTGGTTGCTGTGTTCTAAGATTTCCAGTACATGGGTAGGTGGAAAGTGGGTGGTTTCTGCGACTGAGATTTCCAGTACACTGGAGGTGGGAATTGGGTGGCGTTCTGGGAGTTCCAGTGCGCGGGCAGGTGGAAAGTGGGAGGTGACTGCGTACTGATTTGTCCAGTACGCGGCATAGTGGAAGGTGGGTGGTGGCTGCGTACTGATAGTTCCAGTACGTGGCGAGGTGGAAATAGGTGGTTGTTGTGCACTAAAAAATTTCCAGTACACGGGTAGGTGGGAAGTAGGTGGTTTCTGTGTACTGAGATTTCCAGTACACGGGTGGTGGGAAGTGAGTGGCGTTCTGGGAGTTACAGTATGCGGGAAGGTGGAAAGTGGGTGGTCGCTACGTACTGGAGAAATACACTACGCGGCGAGGCGGAAATTGGGTGGTCACTACGTACTGGAAGTTCCAGTATACGGGGAGATGGAAAGTGGGAGGTGGCTGCGTACTGATTGTTCCAGTACGTAGGGTAGTGGAAAGTGGGCAGCGGCTGCATACTGATAGTTCCTGTACGCGGCGAGGTGGAAATGGATGGTTGCTGTGTACTAAGATTTCCAGTACACGGGTAGGTAGGAAGTGGGTGGTTTCTGCGTACTGAGATTTTCAGTACACTAGAGGTGGAAAGTGGGTGGCGTGCTGGAAGTTCCAGTATGCGGGAAGGTGGAAAGTGCGTGGGCGCTACGTACTGGGGAAATACACTACGCGGCGAGGCGGAAAGTGGGTGGTCACTTCGTACTGAGAGTTCCAGTATGCGGGGAGATGGAAAGTGGGAGGTGGCTGCGTACTGATTGTTCCAGTACGCAGGGTAGTGGAAAGTGGGCGGCGGCTGCATACTGATAGTTCCAGTACGCGGCGAGGTGGAAATGGGTGGTTGCTGTGTTCTAAGATTTCCAGTACACGGGTAGATAGTAAGTGGGTGGTTTCTGCGTTCTGAGATTTCCAGTGCACGGAATGTGGGAAGTGGGTGGCGTTCTGGGGGTTCTAGTACGCGGGAAGGCGGAAAGTGTGTGATCACTGCGTACTGAGAGTTCCAGTACGCGGTGAGGTGGAAAGTGGTTGGCGTTCTGGGAGTTCCAGTATGCGAGAAGGTGGATAGTGGGTGGAAGGTGGGTGAGGAATACGAACATTGTCGCCTAGAGTAAGAACACTCACGTTACTTTGGTAGAACACTTTATTTGGAAAGAGTCTCCGTGTTGTCGTCTATTTTAGGAGCATTTTGGACTGGGAAGTCTGTTAAAACATTATGTGTGTATGTTTTGTGTTTTATTTTAGGCGTTCATCACATGAAATCGAAGCACAAATTTTAATTTAAAAGGGGGGGGTGCTCTTATTTGTGAAGTCACCCTGAGGGCCTCCAGCTTTGTGTGATGATCTGTGACGAAGAAGGGGAGGCATAGAAAAAGTTTTCAAACTAGAGTGACCACGTTTTTGAACGGCACCTGTATAAAATAAAAACAAAGTTCCTGAAAAGTTTGAATATTGTGGGAAAATGGCTTGAATTGCTGAGAAAAGATTTCTCAGTCTCGTACGGTAAACTCATGAATATTTAGAATAATCTCAATATATCTAAAGTGGATAGCAGAGCGCGTAAAAACATTTATCGTGGTAGCCTAGCCCCCGATAGAATGGGCATTCGTCAAACGAGTTTGCATGCATTTACAGTAAATGCATCTATTGGCCCATAAAATAGGAAAAAAATTGTTTAAAAAACATTGAAGAATCTTTAAAGCTTACAACGCTCACAATAAATTATTAACTATAAAAAATATGTTTTCTAGCTACTCTCAATAAAAATATAATTAGAATTAGGTATGTAATAAATAATAATTCAAGAAAAATGGAATGTTTCAGGTCTTTCAAGCCGGATTTTATTTTGATCCGCCAAAATTTGCGAGATGCTAGCGAGAACCACAAAAATTTGTTACTCGGCCTGATGTACGGTGGCATTCCGAGTGTAAACAATCTAACCGCTATTTACAACTTCCAAGTGAGTTTAATGAAATTAGAAGCCTTTTTTCTTGTCAAAATAAGTTTTGTGCATTTGTAAAAATAAACGTTACTTTTTCAAAGATTCTAAAGAAACAAGAAGAACTTGAAATGCTTCTCTCAAAATGTTTAAGAGATCCCATTTGAAAATAAACCGAGACTATTCTTGTATCGATCTCATGTTAACCGACAATTAATCACTAATAATTTTTTTATTCTAGGACAAGCCTTGGGTATTTGCTCACCTGCTAGGATTACAACGGCGACTGGGAAAAGAAAGCTTTCCACTAATCGACCAAACTTATTACCCTAACCACCGCGAAATGGTAAGTGAGAAACTTTAATTGCTTTTAATTAACCAAGATCGTGTCGAAGAATAATTTATCCGTAATAAATTATCTTTTATAAGATCTCTTATAAGTTTTTATGAGAGAACATAAGATTCAAAAATAATGTATATAAAAATAATGTGTATGAGTAAAAATTAATATGCATCGTTAAAGCTTTCTAATTCTCTATTCATTAGGCATATTATTTTTTGTTCAACCTGCACCGAAAGTATGCCTTTCGTGCATGTAAAGTATGCGCAAAGTGGCTTTTTCCGCTCGAAGACGAAGCAGGCGCAAAATAGTCTTTTGTGCCCGCTTCGCGTGCCCTAAAGGGCAAACCTTAGATGCAAGACATGGACAAAAAATATCGTGCGTATCATGGGCAAACATTTCACAGTCTCCACTTGTGGGAATTGCCAACTTTACGCCTTGATACATAATATGCTATTTTTCAATAAAACAAACTTTCACGAATTTAGACCATTACTTGAAAAAATGAAACTTTAAACTTGCCTTAGAATTAAAAACCTCTCATTATTAAAAAACAAGTTGACAATTGTTCGTTGAAATTTATTAGAGCACAAGTAGCGAGAAGAGCGTAATTGCTAATTAAGTTGGCGTCAACGAGATTTCATAATACACATGACTGTTTTCTTGCCTAGGGCATAAATCATTGATTGGAATTGCACCTCAGACAGACGAAGGCGTAATTACACCCTGATCGATTAATTTGATATTGAACAACTTGATTACAGTTATGCGACCATTGTACTATAATTATGTTCGATTGAACAACAGTCGTCGATGCAATATTTCTTGCATCTGTAGATACCATTATGATTTCTTAGTCGATCATTTATAAGAAATATTTCATCGTGTATTGAAAAAGAAGTTCAAAAATGAAGAACAATAAATAATAAATGCAGGAAATAATTAAAAGTATCAATAAATTTGAAATCAATATTCAAATCGTAAGGGGCCTTCCACAAACCACGTGGTTTGTTGGATGACCTTTATTTGAATTGTTTTCGATCAATCTATGAGGAAATCTCTATGAAAAACCGGAGTTTGGGCCAACTTTTCAAATTGTCAATATCTCCGGAATTATTCATTTTTTCAAGTTTCTAGGGCTCATTCTAAAGAGGTAATTATTCACTTTTTACTAAAATCATCTGCACATAAAATATAAAAATATAAAAACTTTGAAGAACGGTAGGTGCCTTAATAAATACTAATAAAATTGAATAAACCGATATTCTACAATTTTTCTAACGTCTGTCATCAAATCACTTAATCTTTGGATTTTAAAAATAATTTTGAATATTGAAATCCTTCACTAAAGTTTTTGGGTTATTTTTCATCAAGTTTAACCCTTTGCCAAATTTCTAAAAGTTCACCAAAAAATGTGTAGAGAATATCAGTGAAAATTGCAGAATGTACTCTTTAAAATGAGCCCCAGAAACTCAAAAAATGTTAAATAATTTCGGAGATATTGATCATTTGAAAAGTTTACGAAAAACCCAGTTTTTTATGTATATTTTTCTTTAGAATGTTTGAAAACAATTCAAATAGGGGTCATCTAACGCAGATTTGTATACGTCTGAAGACAATATAATTTTTGAAAATTTGAACATTGTATTAATGATATGACACCTATTTGAAAATTTAGAAAAATGTCAATGCATCCAAAAGCACGGAGCGAAAAAATATTTCATTTTTCTGTCAAATTCGAAGGGGGTCCAAAAGATGTAGTTTGGTACCCGGATCTCCCACAAAAATCTACAGTTTAAAAGAAATATATCTCATGTTCACGCATCCACGATAAAGCTCAAAATAACGAATAATACCGAATTTTTTGTTATTTCGGTATGAAATCAATTTTTTAATAGATGAAAAAGGTTATTAAAATTAGTATTTACAACTATAATTATCCTTCGAAAAACAAACAGCAAAAAAAAATCCGTATGCATCATAAATTGTTATTAAACTTGAAAAAAGGAGAAAAATCATTTTTTGATTATTTTACTCAAAAAGTAATTGTTGAAAATTCTACTTTTCGGTTTTAAAAATCAACTGTTCTCTAAAAAATTCAAGTATTTGGTTAAAAATGAAACTCATTCTGTTCAAAAATTATTATTTTTTTGTGTAAATTCGACTATTTGTTTGAAAATTCATCTTTCTTGCTTGAAGGTTATCTTTTCTGCTGAAAATTCATCTTTTTTGAATAGAAAAGTTATCTTTTTTGGTTAAAAAATCATCTTTCTTGGTTAAAAATATATTTTTTTTTACAATTCAACTTTTCCGGATGAAAATTCAACTACCTTATGAAAAAATCATCTTCTTGACTTGAAAAATCATCTATTTGATTAAAAATGCAACTTTTTTTACTTGAAATTTCACCTTTTTTGTTTGAAAATTCGACCATCTGGTTAAAAATTCAACTGTTTTGTAGAAAATTCGTCTCCTTTGCTTGGAACTTTAACTATTTGATTGTAAATTCAACTATTTGGTTGTAAATGCAAGTGTGTAGTTGAAATTTTATTCTTCTTCTGATAATTCAGCTATTCAGTATAAAATTTGTCTTTGTAGGAAGAAAATTTAACTATTAGGTCAAAAATTCATCTTTTATGGTAGAAAAATGACCTCTTTTGGTTAAAAATTAATATTTTTTGGTTGAAAGTAACTTTTTTTTGAAAATTCAACTTTTGAATTGAAAATGCAACTGTTTTGGTTGAAGTTCAACCTTTTTGTTTGAATTTTTGTTTAAATTCATCTTTTCGAATGGAAAAATTATCAGTTTGTAAAAAATTTATCTTTGTAGGTAGAAAATTCAAGTATGAGGTTAAAAACTTATCTTTTATTGTAGAAAAATCATTTTTTTGGTTAAAAATTAATCTTTTTTGGTTGAAAGTAACTTTTTTGTTGAAAATTCAACTGTTTTTGGCTGAACTTTCATTTTTTTGCTTGAAAGTTCAACTATTTGGCCGTAAATCCAACTTTTTGGTTTAAAACTATCATTTTTCTTGTAAATTCAACTATTTGGTTGAAAATTCATCATTTCAGGTCTTCTAAAAATTCGTCTGTTTTGTTTGAAAGTTCAGCTATTTGGTTGTAGTAGCAATTGTTTAGTTGAAAATTATTTCTTTTTTGAAGACGCAACTATTTGGTTAGAAAATTCATCTCTCTTGGTTGAAAATGTTTTTTTTTTTGTTAAAAATTCATCATTTCAGGTCTTCTAAAAAATTCGTCCGTTTTGTTTGAAAGTGCAGCTATTCGGCTGTAAAAGCAATTGTTTAGTTAAAAATTATTTCTTTTTGGAAACGCAACTATTTAGATAAAAATTCATCTTTCTTGGTTGAAAATAACTTTTTTGTTGGAATTTTAACCCTCTTCTGAAAATTCGTCTTTTCGGGTTAAAAATTCATCTTTGCTAGGTAAAAATATTTTTTTTTTTGTTGAAAACTTAACTTTTCAAGTTGAAAATTCATCTTTTTGGCTTCAAAAGTCTACTGTTTCCTGAAATATAAATCATTCATAAAAGTAACATCTACGA
>JAUMHM010000031.1:67296756-67327928 GCA_032362435.1 Melikaiella ostensackeni
AAGAGATTAGAGTATTATTATTATATATACACCAAAATATCATTCCAAACGTGACTCTAGAATGGGATGCTGTGAACACCGTATCCTAAATTGAGGGGATGAATCATGATTGATGATAGATAATGATGGTATAGGATCTTTCCGTCTACACAATTTGATTATCAATGATCCTCTGCTGCTAGAAGTAAACTGATAGAAAAAGATAAAAGAGATTTTCTATCCCTGACGGCTGTACATACTTTTCATTCCTCAAACGATATTTTTCTATTCATGAGTAGTGAAGCATGTCGATCATTTCCAGAAGAAGTCGAAATTTTCTCGTAACATAGTCAGATGGGATTAAGATGTGATGAAGATCAAGAATCTGTAGTCTCGAGAAACGATCGAGACGAGACATTCATATCGTTCGACTGAACTTTCGTATCGTTGTGTTAAGTATCGTGTTCGAAGTTTTAATTTCATCTGACAATATTTTTATAAAATTTGAAATGCTCGACATGCATGACTATCCATGAGTGTATTTAGATATTCCGGATTTATATTTTTGACTGATTAAAAACGAGATAGAAATGGATTGACTTGGCTAAAATGACAGGGATTAAAAATCAGTTCGTGAAGTGAGCGGTAAGCGACCATCAAGAAGGGTTCCGTAGACGAACGTATATCTGTTGTATAATGATGATAATTTTTCCTGGTTTTTAATCACAAGTAATTGAAAAAAACTACAAAATAGAACATTTTATTTTTTATCGCCATTCTTGGGTCCATAACAAGTCACATGCGGCATGTCTCCCTAGCGGCATATTTCCCTTACGACATGTCACCCTTGCAGCATGTCTCCATTGATGCATGTCTCCTAAGCTTCAAGTCTCCCATGTGGCAAGTCTTCCCTGTGGCATGTCTCTCTTGCGGCATGTCACCCTTGCAGAATGTCTCTTTTTCAACCACTGTTTTCAAAAAACGAAGAATATAACATCGCATATTTTATTTTTTACTGAAAATCTACATGCCAACAGCTTCAATTTGAGCTATCCCCGAAGAAACTCGGACTAAAAGAAAAGCTTCCAGCAAGCTGGTCTACAAAAACAAATTTTCTCATTTTTTCTCATTTTTTAACCACTGATTTCATAAAACAAAAAATAAAAAATAGCACAGTTCATTTTTTATTGAAAATCTATATGCCAAAACCTTCAATTTGAGCTGTTCTCTAAGAAAATCGGAATAAAAGGAAAGCTTTCAGCAAGCTAGTCTACAAAAACTAATTTTCTCATTTTTTAACCACTGATTTCATAAAACAAAGAATAAAAAATAGCACAGTTTATTTTTTATTGAAAATCTACGTGCCAAAACCTTCAATTTGAGCTGTCCTCGAAGAAAATCGGAATAAAAGAAAAGCTTCCAGCATAGTGTCTGCAAAAACCAATTTTCTCATTTTTTTCTCACTTTTTAACCACTGTTTTCAAAAAACGAAGAATATAATATAGCATATTTTATTTTTTATTGAAAATCTACATGCCAAGACCTGCAATTTGAGCTGTCCTTGAAGAAAATCGGAATAAAAGAAAAGCTTCCAGCAGGCTAGTCTACAAAAACCAATTTCCTTATTTTTTCTCATTTTTTAACCACTATGTACTTTCAAAAAGCGAAGAATATAATATAGCACATTTCATTTTTTATTGGAAATCTACATGCCAAAACCTTCAATTTGAGCTGTTCTCTAAGAAAATCGAATTAAAAGAAAAGCTTCCAGCAAGCTGGTCTACAAAAACGAATTTTGTCCTTTTTTCTCATTTTTTAACCACTGATTTCATGAAACAAAGAATATGATATAGCACAGTTTATTTTTTATTGCCACTCAACATGCTAAAACCTTCAATTTGAGCTGTCCTCGAAGAAAATCGGAATAAAAGAAAAGCTTCCAGCATGGTGTCTGCAAAAAGCAATTTTCTCATTTTTTCTTGTTTTTCAACCACTGTTTGCAAAAAACGAAGAATATAACATAGCAAAATTTATTTTTCACTGAAAATCTACATGGCAACAGCTTCAATTTGAGCCATCCCCGAAGAAACTCAGACTAAAAGAAAAGCTTCCAACGTGGTCGGTCTACGAAAACCAATTTTGTCATTTTTCTCATTTTTTAATTACTGTTTTCAAAAAACAAAGAATGTAACACAATAACATTGGTAATTTTATTACTCATCGAAATTCTACATGCCAAGAGCTACAATTTGAGATGCCCTTGAAGAAAATCGAATTAAAAGAAAAGCTTTCAGCATGGTGGTCTACAAAAATCAATTTTCTCATTTATCTCAATTTTTAACCACTATTTTCAATGAAAAAAGAACATTATTGGCACATTTTATTTTTTTTCAAATCTACATGCCAACAGCTTTAATTTGCGCTGCCCTCGAAAAGAATTTGACTAAAAGAAAAGCTTCCAATAGGATGGTATTCTCTCATTTTCTCACCTCCTACCCCTTCACCCCAAAATAATTTTTGGCATAAAATTGAGAATTTTTATAAGTAGCAAATTTTCCCAGGGTTCTCAGTATTTTTCTAAGCTTGGCAGTGGTCGACTATGGATTGAATAAAAAAAAACAGGGTCTTAGCATTAATAGTTTTTTTTGTAGGTGTGCAGATAAACAAACGGACACCTGAAACACTTAATAAGGATTTCGCCTACGAAACCCTAAAATAGATAGGCCCGATTGTAGATTTTGAAAGGATAGAAAATAATAGAAGGGATAGAAAACGATAAAAAAAGGATGGACTATACACGAAGAATAATCTTGAATAATAAGAATACGATTAAGAAATATGGTTGTGAGTGAAGATAAAAAAAAGAAAACGATTGACGTGTATAGGCGGAAAAGAGGCTTGAATAAAAAGGCGGGGGTTGAAAAAGATTGGAAAAATCGATTTCGATAGAAAGACTAAGATTCAGTAGAGCAGGAACAATTATAAATTGCAAAAAAAATATAAAAGGGCGAAGAATAGACCTAAATAAAAAGACTGGGAGTCAAAAGAATAGGAGTGATTGTAGATGAAGATAGAGAAAGAAAACGATTTAAGTAGATAGGCTTGGATAAAAATGTAGGGAGTACAAAAATATAAAAAAGATTGACTCAGGTAAAGTGGCAGGGATTAAAAGGATTGGCGCGATTATAGGTTTTTAAAGGATAGATAAGCATAAATGTTGATAAGCGGGAAATAGATTTGGATTAAAAAAGATTCAAAAGGATAGGAGTAGTTGTAAACTTGAAGAAAATATATAAAAGGATATAGAAGATAGAGAAGGATTGACATGGATAAACGGAGAGTAGATCTCGATAGAAATATTAAGATTCATAAGGATAAGGATAATTATAAACTGCTAAAAGGATAGAAAAAGATTGGCAAAAATTGACGAAGGATGAAGCCAGATAGAAAGAGTGGAACTGAAAAATATAGGTATAATTGTAGATGAAAAAAGAGATACAGAACGATTGACGTGTATAGGTAGAAAATAGGCTTGAATAAAAAGGTAGGGAATGAAAGAGATTAAAAAATTGATCCCGACAGAAAGACTGAGATTCAGTAGGATAGGGGCAATTATAAACTGCAAAAGGATAGAAAAGGTGGACGAATAGATCTACATAAAAAGACTAAGATTCAAAGAGATAGGTGTGATTGTAGATGAAATGAAAGGTAGGGATTGAAAAAGATAGGCGCGATTGTAGGTTTTAAGAAGACATAAAAACATAGATGTAGATAAGCGGAAAATGGACTTAAATAACAAGAAATTTGAGAGAATAGGGGTAATTATAAACTACAAATAAAGATATAAAGGGATAGAGAATATTACAAAGGGTAAGAAAGGTAGGTATGATTGTGGCTTTTAAAAAGATATAAAAAAATAGATGTGGATAAGCGGAAAACAGACTTGGATAAGAAGAGACTCAAAAGGGCGGGTATAATTGTGAACTGCAAAAACAATATAAAAGGATAGAGAAAACAGAGAAGGATAGACAATTAAACATGCATAAGCAGAGTAGACTTGGTCAGACAAGTATTGATTTGGATCGAATGACAGAGTTTAAAAAGATAGGCATGATTGTAGATTGTGAAAGGATAGAAAAGGTTTGAAGTGGATAAGCGTAGTGTAGACTTGAAAAAAAGGTATGGATTAAAAAAGATATAGGAATGGCTTGACTTGGATAAAATCACAGGGATTGAGTAAGATAGGCGCGATTATAGATTTCAAAAATGAATAAAAAGAGATTCAAAAGGATAGGGGTGATTGTAAACTGCAAAAACGATATAAAAGGATAGAGAAAATAGAGAAGGATAGACAATTAAACATGCATAAGCAAAGAGTAGACTTGGTCAGAAAAGTATTGATTTGTATCAAATGACAGAAGTTAAAAAGATAGGCATGACTGTAGATTGTAAAATGATAGAAAAGGATTCAAGTGGATAAGCGGAGGGTGGACTTAAAAAAAGGTGGGGATTAAAAAAGACGCAGAAGTGGATTGGCTTGGATAAAATGACAGGGATATTAAAAAAGGTAGGCGCGATTAAAGGTTTCAAAAATGGATGAAAAAAGATTCAAAAGGATAGGGGTGATTGTAAACTGCAAAAACAATATAAAAGGATAGAGAAAATAGAGAAGGAAAGACAATTAGACATACATAAGCAAAGAGTAGACGGTTAGAAAAGTACTGATTTGTATCAAATGACAGAGGTTAAAAGATAGGCATGATTGTAGATTGTAAAAGGATAGAAGAGGATAGAGAAGAATAGACACGAATAAGCGGAGAGTAGACCTAGAAAGTAATACTGAGATTAATAAGGACAGGAATAATATAAAATAGAAAAATAATAGGATAGAAGAGGATTGTTGTGGATGAACGGAGAATAAAGCCAGCTAGAAAGATTGGAATTAAAAAGGATGGGTATGATTGTAAATGAAAAAATGGATAGAAAACGATTGACGTAGATAGAGGAGGAGGATAGGCTTAGATATAAAGGTAGAAATTGAAAACGATAGATATAAATGTAGATTGATGGAGAGATAAGAAAAGATTGATGCATATAGGCATAAAAAGGTAAGGATTGAAAAAGAAATAGAAAAAGATTGACTTGCATAGAATGACAGGAGTTAAAAAAGAAAGGTGTGATTGTAGATCGTAGAGGATACGAAAGGATAGAAAAGGATAGACTTTGGTGAACAAGGTACATAATGCATGAAAAGACTAAGTTTCAAAAAGACAGGGATGATTTTAGATTGTAGAAAAAGATTTTCATAGATCCAAGGCAAATAAACCCTGATAAAAAGGTAGAAATTGAAAAGGATAGGTGTAATTGTAGATTGACGAAGAGATAAAAATAAAAAAGGATAGACGAATGTAGGTTCGGAATAGGAAAAAATAAAAAACTGGGATTCAAAAAGACAAGTGTAGTTGTAGATTAAAAACGGGAAAGGAATAGATTAAGGTGCACAGCAAAGGCTAAAGGATCAATTATTCTTTCTCATTTCATTCTTGATGACTGAAATGCACCTTATGAAAATAGAATATTTTATCTAAGTAAATTGAAATGGAAGTCTTATTGAATAATATTTATGAATCAATTGAGGCAAAACTTTGAATACATTTACGAGGGTTGTCCAAAAAGTCAGAGTACTGTTACCATTTTGGGCTGTGTTTTTGGCAACACTGAGTGGTTGAGGGGGTTCTCTTGAAGACAACAGGCACAGGGGGACGCCGTGGAAAAATATTTGACATGTATACGAACAAAACCCTGTCATTTTTTTTAAATACATTTTTTTTTAATTAGAAAAATCTAGTACTCTTACTTTCTGGACATTCCTTATATCTTCTGAAAAGATGATTCACTTCCTACTGAAAAAGCTGAATATCATATAGTTAAAGTGGAATACTCACTTTGCATTTACAGCCTTCTCGATAGAGCTGTCTGAGGCCTTTACGTTGGCGTTTGGTCGTTTTTGCCCAAGGCATTGAGAGGTCACAAATCGATATGAAAGGCTTTCCGGATCTTACACTACCACTTACGACGTAGGTCATGTTCAAATTCAGATTGACACCACACATTCCATCTGTTGAAGGAGTCCATAATTCGTCTTCTAAGATGAGATTGTGCTCTGGATTGCTCTAAACAATTTTAAATTCAACAAATTCTTCAAAATTCTAATCAAATTTTATAAAATACGTAACATCTTTTCAATCCAATGAACGTTTCATTTTTTTACCATCCAGAAAATTTGTTATACAAAATTTTACTAACCTTGAAGACTCTTTTTACTTTCACCGTATAGAGATTTTCAAATGTGCCTTCGTCTAACTCTTTCACTTTAATGACAGCAACTGAAGCATATAAAAAAGTGATATTATATTATTATTAATAAAACTACAACAAACTGTTTTTGTCATTTAAAATATAATCCTATCTCAAGTTTCAAAGCACTAATTAACACGGACGAAATGGCTGTGAAACTGAATCGGTGCAATCACCGATAGGCCGCACAGTGGGCCAAAAAAAACATCCGTGGACAAATTGATTTTTAGAAGACAATTATTATCCGAATTGAGCATTTTCTTAATGAAACCTAATGAAATTCTGCATCGAACTGTCAAAGCGAATTTTTGGAAAAAAAAATTTTTATCTAATACCAAAAATTTAAAAAAAATTGACTTTTGAAGTGTACCGGCTTTTAAAAAAAAATACTTGGATTCATTCAAAAATACCTAAAAAACATAAAGCAACTATCCAGAAAAGACGTCCAATAGCAACGCAAATGTTAAAAAATTTATTGAATTTATTATAAACCAGTGGTAAGTTACTTTTTGAAAGGAACTAGTCATCCTTACCGTTAAATCAAGAAAAAATTAACTAGTTATCCTTATCGTTACCGATTCAAAATGTAACTTTCTGTAGTTGCATTTCCCAAAAAAGTAACTATCGTTACTTTTTTAGTTACTTTTGTATTTTAGAAATATATGTCCAAATTTAATTTTTACAAAACTTCATTCATAACTTTCGGTTGATAGTTGTTACACTTTTTAATGAAAGTCGTAGGTTAGTCATGACCCACATAATATTTCTATAACAAGGAATGTTTTAGAAAATTTACAATATCAGCGTGGAAGAAAAATTTGAGCTTTCCTATTTTGGGCTATAAATCTCTTTCGCGCTGAAAATTAATTATTTCTTTCTGAGAGTATTTCTTTAGATTTATTTAGCTACGACTTTTACTTCTAGAAGATTTACAATATTTTAAGACCAACGAATATTTTTTAGAATATGTGGATTTTTCAAAAAAAATACATGAATTTTTAACTAGAAAGGATACATTTTCAACCAAAACAGACATATCTCCAACAAAATGCATGAATTTTAAAATGAAAAAGAGAAATATTCAACCAAATAGTTGAAACCTTACCTAAATAATATAAATTTTAAACCAAAAATGGAATGGTTGAATTTGCATTTAAGAAAATAAATGTTTAACCAAAAAAATGGCAACAAAATAATTAATTTCTCAGAGAAAGAGATGAATTTTCAACTAAAATTATGAATCTTCAACCAAAAATTATGAATTCTCAATGAAAAAGGTATTAGTTGAAATTTCAACCAAAAAAGACGAATTTTCAACAGAATAGGTATATTTGAAAGCAAAGAGATGTATTTTCAACCAGACGATAATTTTTTACCAAAAAAGACGAATTTTTAACAAAATACATGAATTTTTTTTCAATTGAAAAAAAATAATTTTGAACGAAAAAAGATAAATTCTTAACAAAAAATTTAATAGTTGATATTTCAACCAAAAAATATTTTTATTTTGAATCAAAAACAGTTACATTCAACCGAAAAACAAATTTTCAACAAGATAGTTCAATTTGCAGTCAAGACAGAAAAAAAAATCAACCAGATTGTTAAAATTTCAAGCCAAAAAGGTGAATTTTCAACAAAAAAGTTGATTTTCAATCAAATAATAAAATTTTTACCCAAAAAAGTTCAATTCTCAATCAAAAACGTAATATTTTAAATTCCAACCAAATAAGGCGAATTCTCAACAAGATTGTTTAATTTGAAGCCAAAGAGATGAATTTCTAACAAAATACATGAATTTTTAGCTACAAAAGATCAATTTTCAACAAAATAGTGCAATTTGAAACCAAAGAGACGAATTTTCAACCATGAAGATTAATTTTTCACCAGGAACAGACGAATTTTAAACAAAATATATAAATTTTCAAATGAAAAAGATCTATTTTCAACTAAAATGATCAATTTTCAACCAAAAATGTCATCGTTAAATTTTCACTTAAAAAAATTAATTTTCAACGAAAAAAGATGAATCCTCAACTAAAAGTGTAATGGTTCATATATTTCAACCAAAAAACTAATTTTCAACAAAACAGTTGAATTTCTAACCAGATGAAATGATTTTCTCTCGAAATCGTTCAACTTCGAACAAGATAATTAAATTTTCAGCCAGATAATACAATTTTTAACCAAAGAAGATGAATTTTCAACTGGTACAAACTTGGTTCTTTCGAGGCTATCACCTGTAAATAACTAACTTCTAAATTTTCAAGGAGATTTCGATGAAAATAAATAATTTTCATTGTAAACAACATTTATTTAAACAAATTTTCATCATGTTATGTATTTATGAATGAAATTCCATCTTTTTCACGGACTTAACAGACAGTTATTCAACAATGACTTCTTGCTATGAATATTTAACGTTTGATAATTGTTTAAACAAACACAATTACGAAATGCATTATCTGGCTATTTTTTAGCACTTTAGCTTTGCTCTTTCAGCGTAATCGACTGTTAATAACAATTTTTTAAGCTTTTTTTAGATACTTCAGTAACCATCCACTATTTTTATTGTTATTAACAATGTTATAAACAAATTTTTATCGGCTAATATATTTGTAAACTAAAAATTGCGTCTTTCTTGTGGATTACATTTAAAATAACTTAGCAGTAATTCCTTGCTAACAGCTGATAACAATTGATGATTTGTTAAAGAAAGTCAATTACTACTCGACTTTCTTTTTTGGTTTACGGAATAGTTCGATTTATTTTGAAAATAACCTTCTGAGTCCGTGAAAAAAGTGGAATTTTATTATAAATTGATGAACATTCGTTTAAAAAATTGTTGTTTACAATAAAAATTATTTATTGTCATTGAAATTTCCTTAAAAACGTACAAATTAGTTATGTACAGTTGATTGCGTCGAAAGAACCAAGTTTGTATGTCAAAAAATAGCTTAATAGTGCATTTGTTAATTAAGATTGTTTAAAAAATTATCTATTTTTATTGGATGACCAAATTTGATACTCAGGTTTCATATTCATGTAATATATAATCGATTTCGTAGAAAAAACTTCATTTATTCCATCATAAATACCAGATATGGATAATTGTTTCTAGAACTTGCTTATAAAATAAGAAATTATTTATGAACTTTCATTAATTCAACTAAATACTCTTTTTGTCTATAAATTGTTCAAATTTAGTGCGAATAAAGTGACGAATCGCTGACAATCCCCACGAAACCATTTTCATTCACTTATTTGTTTATAATAAATTCAATAAATTTTGTAACATTTGTGTTGCTATTGAACATCTTTTTTAGATAGTTGTTCCATGTTTCCTAGGTATTTTTAAATGAATCCAAGCATTTGTTATAAACCGGTACACTTCAAAAGTTCAAAAGTCAAACTTTTTTTTTCATTTTTGATATTGAATAAATTTTTTTTTTAATTTCAAAAATCCGCCATGACAGTTCGATGCGGAATTTCATTACGTTTCATAAAAAAAAAACGTTCAGTTTAGATAATAATTGTCTTCTGAAAATCAATTTGTCCACGGACGTTTTTTTGCCCCATTGTGGGCCGGAATTTTGGAAATAAGGGATTATCTAATTTAAGGGATTTGTAATAACAAATCCCTTGAATTCTGAAAAACTCCTTGAAACTTCTTAAAATATTATAAAATCACTTCAAATCTTTACAATTCGTTGGAATCCCATAAAATCCTTTGAGAAACCCGTGAAATTGCATGAAATCTGATAATTCCTGAAGTCCTGGAAAGTTTATTAAAATACATTAAGAGGTCTTAAAATCCCTAAAATTCTTGTGATCTCTGAAATCTTATTAAATCCGTTAAAATTCCTTTAAATGTCCCTGAAATATTGTTAAATATCCTAAAACCTTATAGGTCCTATAAAATCCTTTCGAATCTCCCGAAATTCTCTAAAACTGTATGACATTTTTGTATACGCCTGAAAATCCTTCAAATCCTTGGAAATTCCGTGACATTCTTCAAATTTCTTGAGTTTTTTATACAGTACCCTAAAATATTTCAAATTCTTTGAAATCCCTTCAGATTATTAAAATCAATTGAAAATTTCTTGGAGTCTTTTAAAATATCCTAAAATCTTCGGAAATATCTTGAAAAATTTGAAAATCTTTCGCTTTGAAATTCATTGAAGTATTATCAAATCCCTTGGAAACCCTTGAAATATTTGAAGTCCTATGAAATCCTTCACGATCTCGGGAAATTTATTAAAACACCTTATTGAGATCCTTTATTATCCCTTAAAATTACTAAAATCCTCGGAAATCTTATAAAATCCATTAAAATCCCTTAAAAATCTGTTGAAATTCTTTAAACTCCCCTAAAATATTTCAAAACCTTTGAAATCTAATTTAAATCCCTCGAAATTTTTTATATCTCTTGAAAATTCCTTGGAATATTTTTAAATACCCTAAAATCTTTCAAATCCTTTGAAATCCCTTCAAATTCTTGGAATCCTTAATGATCCCAGGAAATTTATTAAAATACCTTATTGGGAGCCTTTAATATCCCTTAAAATTACTGAAATCTTTGGAAATCTTATAAAATCCGTTAAAATCCCTTAGAAATCTGTTGGAGTTCTGTAAACTACCCTGAAATATTTGAAAACCTTTGAAATCTAATTTAAATCCCTCGAAATTTTTTATATCTCTTGAACATTCCTTGGAATATTTTAAAATACCCTAAAATCTTTCAAATCCTTTGAAATCCCTTCATATTCTTGGAAACTACTGAAAATTCATTGGAGTCTTTTAAAATATGCAAAAATCTTTGGAAATACCTTGAAATATTTGAAAATCTTTTGCTTTGAAATTCATTAAAATATTATCAAATCGCTTGAAATCACTTGAAATATTTGAAGTCCTATAAAATCCTCTATGATCCCGGGAAATTTATTAAAATAACTCTTGAGAGTCTTTAATATCCCTTGAAATTACTGAAATCCTCGGAAATCTGATAAAATCCGTTAAAATCCCTTAAAAAGCTGTTGGAATTCTTTAAAATACCCTAAAATATTTCAAAACCTTTGAAATCTTTTTAAATCCCTTGAAGTTTTTTATATCTCTTGAAAATTCCTTGGAATATATAAAAAAACCCTAAAATTTTTCAAATCCTTTGAAATCCCTTCAAATTCTTGAGATCTATCGAGCATTCTTTGGAATCTTTCAAAATATCCTAAAATCTTCAAAATTCTTTAAAATCTTTGGAAATACCTTGAAATATTCAATAACCTCTTTGCTTCAAAATCCATTTAAAAATATTTAAAAAGCCCTTGTAATCCCGTGAAATTACATAAAAGCTGATGATATTCCTTGAAATCCTTTGAAATATTTGAAGTCCTATGAAATTCTTTGGGATCCTGGCAAATTCACTAAAATACATTATTGAGAGCCTTTGACATCCCTTTAAATTACTAAAATCCTCAGATATCTTTTAAAACCCATTAAAATCCCTTAAATATCCGTTGGGATCCTTTAAACTACCCTAAAATACTTCAAATTCTTTGAAACCTTTTAAAATTCGTTGAAATTTTTATATCTCTTGAAAATTCCTCGGAATCTTTCAAAATACCCTAAAATCTTCAATATCCTTCAAAATCTTTGGAAATACCTTGAAATGTTTGAAAACATCTTCGCTTTGAAATCCATTAAAATATTTGAAAAATCCTCCCATATCTTCCGAAATTCTAGGGAATTCTTCAAATCCGCATGCAACTTTTTAAAGCTCTTGAAAATTCCCTGGAATCTTTTGAAATACCCTAAAATCTTTAAAATCCTTTGAAATCCAATAAAATCCTTAGAAACCCCGTGTTATTCTTTGTAATTTCTTGAAATCCGTTGAACCTCCTTAAAAATCCTTCGAAATATTTCAAAATCTTGGAAATTCTCTGAAATCTCTTAGCATCTTTTCAAATATCATAAAGTCTTATAAATCCTATGAAATCGTTTTTAGTCTCTCGAAATTCAAGGAATTTTTTTAAAACCGCATATAATTTCCGAAATCCAGCGAAATCCCCGGAAATATTTTAAAATCTCTTCAAATCTTTGAAATCCCACGAAATTTCTTAATTCTTGTGAAATTCTTTGCAATTTATAAAGGTATTATAAAATGTTTAGAAATTTTTTATATCTATTGAAATCCCTTAAAAATCTCTTATAATCTCATACAAATCCTTTGAAATCTGACATCCTTGAAGTACCTTGGAATCATTAAAAAGGCCCAGAAACCCTATCAAATCTTCCAAAATCTTTATGAATAAGTTTATGAAATTCTTTGCAATCCCATAGAAAAATTTTTAATCTCTTAAAATCTCTTGAAATCTTTGAAATATTATTAAATTCATTATATAATTCTTTTGAAATTCCTTTAAATGCCTTAAAATCTTTGAAACCTTTTAAAATTTGTTCAAACTTTTGAAAGCTTTTAACATTCCTTTTAAATAATTAAAATCCTTAGAAATCCCGTGGATTCTCTTGAAAGCTGTTGGAATTCCTTGCGATCCTTTAAATCCTTTGATATCCATTGAAATCCTTTTAAATTCCGGGAGACCTTTCAAATCTTTGGAACTCTTCCAAATCTCTGGAACTCTTCCAAAAAAAATTGCGTAGAATGGCTTTTAGGTTCGGTTTGCAAGACTTTTACCGGGCCGGTTGGTGAATCCCAGTCCGCTTCTGTTAATTATTAAGAAATATGATCTTTCTCGACCATTTTTCTGAGACATTATATTCAACATAGATGTTCCTTGGAATGAATTATTATTATTAATCATCAATTTCATACAAACGAAATGCTTTCCATATATTATCACAGTAAACCCCAGGAATAAATTCTATCGTCAAATTGGATAAAAACGCTGCAGCACATTTATCCACTCAAAACTAAAATTTATCTGATAAAAGATGAAATCTGGCGAAAGATAAAAATTTATCTGATGAAAATATTTATGTCACATGCATGACATTTGACAAGTTACACTTCGATGTCAAACACCTTCCTATGTAATTTTCGGACACGATTAACACGAGGAATTCCGCGAGGATTTTCAAATTTCTCTAGGAAATCCGTGAGTCAGTGTCAGTATCACTTGACAAATGTCACGCATGTGGCATAAATATTTTCGTCAGATAAATTTTTTTCTTTCGCCAGATGGATGTTATCTTTGAGTGGATAAATATGTTGCAGCATTTTTATCTAACTTGAAAGTAGAATTTATTCCTGGGGTTTTCTGCGTTGAAAATTCAGATTTAATTAAAAATTTTAAAAAAAAATCCTACCGAAATCTGCCTCGCAAAATTTCGTCTGAGGATGTGCAGGTGCACATGAGCAAGCTTCTGATTGCTCCACCGCCAAGGAAAAAAAAGCCACCAGCAGAAAGCTTATGTAAGGCGTTAGCCACCGCATCTGAAAACAGAAATTAAAATTATTGCTCAAAGATCGAAATAAAATCTACTTTGTTATGGAAATTATATTATAATTATATTATTATTATTAGAAACAAATGTACAATAAATGTACAAACAAAAAATAAAAAGAAAGAGAAAAAGAAAGAGTCAACCAAAACCAACCTCACACTCTTTCTTTTTCCCGTCTTTTAAATACAACTGGAGACTCTTTCCATTTTCTTATTAAAAACACAAATCTTTAAGGTCGATGTGAAATTCAATTTCTTATGAAAATTTTTTTATTATTCTAAAACAGAAAACACTATAAAGTTATGGGCATCTGTGCACGGCAGCCTTTTTAAACAAATTCAAAGAGATTTATTAAATTTATTCGTCTTCTTATTAAAAGATTCTTTGTTATCTTTTTTTTGTTGAAGTCGAAATATATTTTCTTGCTGATATGAAATATCTTTTTTGGAAAAAACCTATGAAACTTGCATTCTATCAATAATTCCTTCTGTGATGCATCCAATCAAGTTTTTTCTAATTGAATAAATTCTTTAATATCCCTACAGCGGGCTTTTAGTAACATCTGTCACAATATCACATTCCAACAATTTTTTCATCAATTACACTGAAACCAAATTAACAAATACGGAAAAATAAGAATAGATAAAATAATTTTTTATATAACTTCTCGCGTATAAAATCCAGAAAACTGTAATCCAATGTTTTGCAAACAATTCACCACAACACTAATTAAACAAACATTTCAATTATTTTTCAGAAATTTTTTTGATTTTGTTGATTCCTCATAGAGGAGGCTTTGTAATGGTAACAATTTCGAAAAAATTTTAATTAGATTTGATTAAACGTTCCTCAATCCAAAAAAATAATCAATACAATTTTTTCAGCACTTTATAATATTTAAAAAATGGGTTTTTCATAGTAAAACTTTTTTCTTTCACATAATTCAAAGTTGATGCAAAAACATAAGAGACTCCTTGTCTTGAGACGAATCGATTGACCTATAATATTCATACATTTCATTGAAGATTAAAGAATCTATGATCATTTATAATATATTAAAAATCAGTTTCATAGTAATACTTTTTCCATTAACATAATTCAAAGTTGATGCAAGAATAGAAAAGACGCCTTGATTCAAGATGCATCGATTGAACTATAATATTAATGCATTCTACTGAAGATTAAGGAATTTATGGTCATTTTGATCATTTATAATATTTGAAAAATCTGTTTTTTGCAGTATAACTTTTTCCATCAACATAATTCAAAGTTGATGCAAAAATGAAAAAGACTCTTTGATTCGAGACGAATTGATTGACCTACTTGTATTTTTGTATTTTTACATCTCCTATGAGGAAGCAAATATATTTACTTATTAGTCATAATGAGAAAGCAAAGTGCTCATTGAAAATGAGCACCATGCAACAATTATAAATACAAGCAAAATGGAAACACCCGAGATCGAATTCACAGCTAATTTCTAGTTTTTTTTCGCTTAAATGTGAACTGAGTTAATAGAAGTCAATAGGAAAAGCCAAATATTTTTGGTTCAAAGTTAATTCATTTTGGTTGAAAATTCATCCTCCTTGGTTATACATGAAATTTTCTGTTGAAAATTCAACTTTCAGGGTTAAAAATTCAACTGTCTTCTTAAAAATTCGTCTTTTTTCCTTGAAAGTTAACTATTTGGTTGAAGTTTAATCTTTTTTGTTTGAAAATTGGACAGTTTTGTTGAAAATTTAACTATTTGCTTAATAATTAAACTATTTTGTTTTGAATTTATTTATTTTGTTTAAAATTGAACTATTTTGTTAAAAAATCATCTTTCTTGGTTGAAAATGAACTTTTTTGCTGAAAATTAAACTTTTCGGGTTAAAAAATTCTAGTTTATTCTAAAAAATTGTCTTTTCTGCTTGAATAATCCACTATTTGATTGAAAATTCAACTGTTTGCTAAAAATTCAACTATTTTGTTTCAAATTTAATTATTTTTTTGAAAATTCAACAATTTTGTTAAAAAGTCATCTTCATTAGTCAAAAATTCAATTGTTTTGTTGAACGTTCGTCTTTTTTAATTAGCAAATTTCTCCTTTGGAATGAAAATTCATCCTTTTTGCTTAAAAATTCAACACTTTGGTTGAAGTTTTTTTGTTTGAAAATTCGACCATTTTGGTGAAAATTCAACTGTTCGGTTAAACAATCAACTATTTTGTTTATAATTGAATTAGTTTCTTGAAAATTCTACTATTTTGTTAAAAAGTCATCTTTGTTGGTCGAAAATTCAATTGTATTGTTGAACATTCGTCTTTTTTGGTTAGCAAATTCCTCCTTTGGAATTAAAATTCATTTTTTCTGCTTGAAAATTCAACTCTTCGGTTGAAAACTCAACTATTTGGATGAAGTTTTTTTGTTCGAAAATTCGACCATTTGGTTGAAAATTCAACTATTTGATTGATCATTCAACTATTTTGTTTTAAATTTAATTATTCTCTTGAAAATTCAACCATTTTGTTAAAAAGTCATCTTTGTTGGTCGAAATTCAATTGTTTTGTTAAATAATCGTCTTTTTTGGTTGAAAAATTCCTCCTTTGGATTGAAAATTCATCTTCTCTGATAGAAAATTCCTCTTTTTTGGTTGAAAATAAAGTTTTCTGATGAAAATTCAACTTATGGGTTGAAAATGCCACTTTCTTCTCAATAATTCATCTTTTTTGTTTGAAAAATCTACTATTTGGTTGAAAATTGAACTATTTGCTTGAAGTTTGATCTTTTTTGTTAAAAAATTCAACTATTTGGTTAAAAAATCAACTATTTTGTTTTAAATTTAATTCTTTTGCTGAAAATTCAAATATTTTGTTTAAAAGTCACCTTTCATGGTCGAAAATTCAATTGTTTTGTTAAGTAATCGTCTGTTTTGGATAGAAAATTCCTTCTTTACATTGAAAACTCATCTTTCTTGTTTGAACATGAGCTTTTTTTGAAAATGCAACTTTTCGGGTCTATAAGTTGCACTATCTTCTCAAAAATTCGTCCTCTTTTTTTGGAAAATTCTACTCTTTGGTTAAAATTTCCTTCATTTTGTTAAAAGATCATCTACTCGTAATACAGTTGTCAACTGTTTCCAACAATTCCATACTTTGGGCTTTCGTGTGTATTGAAAGACGCCTACATTTGAAATAAATTTGTATGGTGAATTGCACACAATCTGCTTATTTTCTTTTATCTCTGATTTTAATTTACTTTCCGTTTTTTTTTGAGTTAATAAATTTGAATCGATAAATTCGCAGTCCATGCTTTTTATTCCTTCTGTAATTTCTCATAGTGGTGTTTACAGTTCGTTTCTGGCTCAGCTACCGGTTAGATTGCAATATCCCGCAACAGAGTTTCCCTAGAAACCGGAATTTTCGACCAGCGAACTGTGCTTCCCTACAAACGATAAAGTGCTAAAGTACACAGAGTAAAGTACATAGTCTTGCTCGTCTCTTTTCTTCTTAGAAATTCCTCCTCGCTGTGTATTTTACCTTCTCTCTAGTTTGAATCATTCCACAGCAAAAAATAACAAACAATGAACAAAGAATTTCAAAGAAATTGAATATTCAAACATTATTTAAATGGAAATTTTCAAATCTAAGCCTCACTTTGTCCTCGACTTCGTCATCTTTCAACCTTGTTGACAATTTATTTACATTAGGTACCTGCGGTGTGTCTCTTTAAACACAGCAATGCATATTTCACAAGTGATCCCATTTCACGTGAACGAGCAGAATGTGGACCTCGTAAAATGTTGTAATATCAAACACAACATCCAAAATGCACAGTAGAGCCTTTATAACAACTGTCATCAAACATCATCGAAAATTTCGATCAAAAAATTCAGAATTACAAAAGAAAATTCAGAAAATTAAAATATTTTATTTTATTATTTTTATTATGTTTTTAATTTTAAGCCTCTACTGAAATAAGCAAAGAATTTCAAAGAAATTGAATATTCAAACATTATTTACAAGTGATCCCATTTCACGAAAATGAGCAGAATGTCGACCACATAAAATGTCGTAATATCGAACACAACATCCAAAATATTCAGTAGAGCTTTTATAACGACTGCTATCAAACATCATCGAATCTTTCAATCCAAAAAGTCAGAATTTCAAAAGAAGATTCAGAAAATTAAAAAAAAAATAGAAAAAAATAAACAAAGAATTTTAAAGAAATTTAATATTTAAACATTATTTAAATGCAAATCTTCAGACTCAAACCTCACTGTGTCCTCGAATTCATCATCTTTCAACCATGGTGAAAATTGATTTACATTTGGTATCTGCGATGTATCTCTTTAAACACAGCAATGCATGTTTTACGAGTGATCCCATTTTACGAAAACGAGCAGAAAGTCGACCTCGTAAAATGTTGCAATATCGAACATAACAGCCAAAATGTTCAGTAGAGGGTTTATAACGACTGTCATCAAACATTATCTAAAATTTCAATCAAAAAATTCAGAATTTCAAATGAAAATTCAGAGAATTAAAAATTTTTCCAAAAATAACGAGAAAGAAACAAAGAATTTCAAAGAAATTAAATATCTAAACATTATTCACAAGTAATCCCATTTCACGAATATGAGCACAATGTCGACTTCGTAAAATGTTGCACCGTCGAACATAACATCCAAAATGTTTAGTACAGTCTTAATAACGACTTTCATCAAACATAATCGAATCTTTCAATCCAAAAATTCAGAATTTCAAAAGAAGATTCAGAAAATCAAAGAAAATAACAAAAAATAAACTAAGAATTCCAAAGAAATTGAATATTCAAATATTATTTAAATGCAATTTCTCATATTTAAGCCCCTCTTTGTCCTCGACTTTGTCATCTTTGAACCATGTTGAAAATTTATTTACATTTGGTATCTGCGATGTATCTCTTTAAACACAGCAATGCATGTTTTACGAGTGATCTCATTTCGCGAAAATGAGCAGAATGTCGACCTCGTAAAATGTTGCAATATCGAACATAGCATCCAAAATATTCAGTAGAGTCTTTTTGAAGACTGTTATAAAACATAATTGAAAATTTCAATCCAAAAACTCAGAATTTAAAATTGGGATAAAAATTTCTTTGAATAAGAATTCCATTTTTTCAATAAAACATTCTTCTTTAAACATTTTTCAAAATATAAATAATAAATTACTAATGATAATCTACAAGGGTACGCAGCTAATACATTCCGTTCGCAGCATGAAGTTGGTTCGCTGAGATGCTTTTGTTTTTCATTCATGTTTCTCTAAATTCATTTGTTTTATTATTTAATGTTTATAAATACATAAGCAAGTGTCAAATGAAATAATATTCAATTGATAATAAATGAAATTTATTAGAATCCATTACAAATTTTCGAAACTGTACAACAAAATGAAATTAATAATTGGAAACTAATATTTTTGAAATAAATATATTTTGCGTTTTACTTATTACGTTTCTTTAATTTTCCTCTTCAGTTAATAAATCTCTCATTTTTTCATATTTAAAATACTATAAAGAAAAAGATGACCCTTTTGACTTCTGAATCAGTTTTAGTAAAAATAATTAATTTGCTAAAATCTATTACAATTACAATTTTTAATTTCAAGCATGAGTGGAATCTTTAACCCTTTTAGTTTATTATATAAAAAAGTCAGAATGATTGTAAATATTATGAAAGTTGTATAACTTTCCCCTTTTCAAATGATCCAAAACTGTCAATTAAAAAATTTTAAATCTTACTTCTTGATCAGCTTTTAGCTTGAAACTTTCAACATTAAATTATTTCAAACTGAAATCGTTTAATATTAAACAACTGTAAATTGAAAGCATGAATCGAAACATTGAAAATGGTTTGGTTTCAAATTTTCAAAATTTTGTCGTTTGAAAATAATTGTACTTTATAATTGAAGAAATAATAATTAAAACCAAGGCTTAGTTAAATAATTCATTTCAAACTGAAATGTCAAAAATTTTACAGTTTTAAATTTACATATTGTAGGCTTTTAATATTTCGAGCTAAAAGCCTGAATAAATGAATTTACTCATGTTAATTTTTGTCGGAAGCCAATAGTTGTATTTGAACATCTAAAATAGTAGAGTTTCATATTCAAATTCATGAACTTTATCATTTTTATCCTCCTGAAAATATTATTCATTCACCCTCAAAAACCATCCCCCAAGTAGTGAAATTAAATTTTTGCAACATATTGAACTTTATCAAATTTTTTGACCACTTTTTTCCTAGATCATCACTAATAAATATTAATTAGTGATGATCTAGAAAAAAATTGTCAAAAAGAGTTTATAACAATATATGAAACATATGTGTCATTGATATTTATTATCTTTTAGAAATCTATGGCACGTTGATTATGGGATGGTATTTGAGGGTGAAGAAAAGGGTTTTAGGAGGTTGCAAAGTAAAACGTTTGAAATTAAACAATTTTAAATTAAAAATTATAACTAATTGATTAGATTCCGAATCAAAGTCTTCGATAATAAAAAACAGGTTAATAAGTTATACTTAAAATTGTCCAA
This sequence comes from Melikaiella ostensackeni, assembly GCA_032362435.1. NCBI lineage: Eukaryota > Metazoa > Arthropoda > Insecta > Hymenoptera > Cynipidae > Melikaiella > Melikaiella ostensackeni. The sequence continues at coordinate 67,317,117 of JAUMHM010000031.1, forward strand.
TTTCAGAGACTTAGCAGATATAAGAACGGAGAAATTTTTATTTTTAGGCATACCAATTTAAATGATTTCACTACTACGCATTTAAAACTGAAAATTAATCAATTTCACAACTGAAAAATGCACCATTTTCAAATTTAGAGCGATTGAAATTTCAAAATTTTTTATTTGAAATGCTGAAAAATTGTACAATATCAAATTTATAGCCTTTAAAATTTAAAATTCACAGCTTTCTGAACGTAAAAATTTTGATTTCTCTTTTCACAATTAAGAGTTTTATATTTAGAGCAATGAAAACTTGTCAGATTCATGAAATGAAACTTTAATTATTGTAGACGCAAAATGGGAAAGTTTAAGGGTAAATATTATTCAATGAGATCTTCAAAATTGAAAATTTTAATTTCAAATCCTCCACACTTGAAAAATTCCTAAATATCATTAAAAAGTGCTTATTTTTAACGTAGCTTTCTAATTTTCTAAGCCCCTTCCAAATTATTCTGTGAAAATAAAAAATAAATTTGCCTTTAAAATAAAACGATACCAAAACTTGGCATTCAAAATTGAATTATTTTGAATTTGAAAATGTTCAAAATTGAAAATTTTAAATTCAATCCCTCTCAAATTATTATTAATTTTTTAAGTGATTAAGTTGCACAATTTAAACGCAGAGATTCTTCTGTTTCTTCATTCTTGTTTTTCAAATTAATTCATTCTATTTTTTAAAGTTTAGAAACACATGAGTGTAAAATTAAATAATGTTCAATTGTTAATATATGAAATTCTTTGAAATGAATTTCAAAAAGCTTCGAAATTGTACAACAAATTAAAATTGATAATTGGAACCTAATAATTATGAAATAAATATATTTGACGTTTTACTTGTTATGTTTTTTTATATTTTTTTGCCAATTTATAAGTTTTTTATTGTTTCATACTCAAAATACTTGGAATTAAGAAGAAGACTTTAATCTTTTTGACCTCTGATATTAGTTTCAGTAAAAATAATTAAATTGCAAAAATCTATTGAAATTACAATTTTTCAATTCCAAACATGAGTGGAGTCTTTAACCTCTTAGTTTATTTAATAAAAAAGTTGGAATGATTTTAAATATTATAAAAGTTGTGTTAAAACTTGAGCTTAAAACATTCAGCATTAATTTATTTCAAACTGGAATCGTTTAATATAAAACAACTTCAAATTGCAAGAATGTATCGAAACATTGAAAATGGTTTGGGTTCATTTTTAAAACTTTCAAAATAATGTAACGTTTTAAAATAATTATATTTTATAGTTAAAAGAATAATTAAAGTCAATGTTTAGTTAAATAATCAATTTCAATCTGAAATGTCCACAATTTTGCAGTTTTAAATATACATTAGTAGAATATTGTAGGCTTTCAATATGTTAAATTTAAAGCCTGAATAAATAAATTTTCTGATGTTAATTTTTGTCGAAAGCCAATAATAAAAAATTGTACGATATCAAATTTTTAACCTTTGAAAGCTTTATCTTTCAAAACGTAAAAGTTAGAAATTTTTTTTTTTTGTTTTTCAAAATGAAGAGTTTAACATTTAGGGCAATGGAAATTCGGCAGAATCAGAATTGAAAAAGTTGGAATGATATATTCAAAATTATTAATTTAATACTGATGCGTATTTTTAATTTAATTATCTCACTATATAATAATTTAAATTGAAATCCTGCAAAATTGAAAAATTCGGAAAAAGAAATAAAACCTGAATATTTTTAAATTAGCCTTCCAATTTTTCTAGACCAATTCCAAATTAATCTGCAAAAAATTACATTGAAAATAAAATCGTGCAAGAACTAAGCATTCGAAATTGAATTACTTTAAATTGAATAATGTTATAAAGTGAACATTTCAAATTCAAAGCCTTTCAAACTTCTTTTTAAAGTAATTAAACTATACTACTTAAAATTTGAATTATAGTAATCTGGTTTTTTATTCGTATATTAAAAATTGGCAATGCAATGTTTCCCTCGCGCTATAATGCGCGTGAAATATTGCTGGTTCAATATAAAAAATAAATCGAATATAAAAATTGCAATCGAATATAAAAAGGTAATCGAATTCAAACACAATTCCGATTTGGGTCATGCAAAGTGACTTCAATTTACATAACAGACTCCAAACTTGCCATTCATTCTCACTTCGTTCTAGTTGCAATGACACCGTTAAAGACTTATGCGTGACAATTCATAAAACAATTACAAGTTGTTCACTCTTCATAAATTTCGGGACCAATTTCCGGTGATAAAATCAAGCAAGAATTGTTTAATGTTTATTATTGTCCCGGAAACTATGTCAACAGTTTATTCACCCGGTAATGACTGACACTTCTCATAAGAAATGGTAAAATACATTTTCGATGAAAATAATATAATTAATTGAATTAGAATAGAATTAAAGCAATTTAATTTCTTTAAAAATGATTATCTGTCAGCGGAAAAAATTTTGATCGCCAAGTCAAAAACACATTTTTCAATTACTCAATTTAAAAAAAGCAAGTAAGTGGTACGAAGACTAATTATAAAACTCGTTTTTAATATTGCTACACATAAAAAAATACTGCAGAACTTTTGCTTTAAAACCCAGTCACTCTACCCATTATTAAGTTCGTACTGGTATTCACCTCGTACTGGTTTAGCCTATAGTGATTTCTGGTAGTTAATTGAGTGACATAATGGCACGTGCGATTATTTTGCTATGACTCTTTTCTCTTGATAAATACCGAATGAAGGATATTTACTGTCGACATGTCGAGGGTTTATGTTTTACAAGAACAGACATCAAGATCTTGCTAGATTACATATTATCTTTACAGCTTGCGAACATACAGGCACGCGACACTCCTGAGTCCTGACAACCTACGTACCCTGGAAAATCAACACCTACTCACAACTTTATTGTCGTTATTTCCTTGTTGAATAATTATTCCTGCTCAGGAATTTCATTACCGGAATGTCAAACATTTGTTCCAATTCCTGAATTTTGTTACGAAACTCCTTTTACGTATAAAAAACGCTTTCCTGGTTGCAATGTAGTTTTTCAATAAAGAACTATAAATAATAACTAAGTAGAAACAATAAAATGAATTACAGTAAAGTACAATAATGTGCATTTTCTTAATGAAAACAATTTTTATCAGCAAAACTTTTAGACCTTGTTTCGGAAATCCTGCTGATCTAATATCGGGATGTTGATATTGATATTGATATTTATTTACTGTTAACGCATTTCTTGATAGAGTTTTGTACATTAAATTTTCTTCATCTACTGAATATTCTGATATAAAATATGCACAAGAAGAAGATAATACTTAAGTATTAGATATAAACTGACTTATAACTAGAATTTTAGCTTAAATCGTCGAGTAACCATCTTTGCTAGTATTTAACTATTTATGTATATTTTCATATATTTTTTGTAAATATTTGTTGACTGCGAAACAGAAAATTTAGAAAAACGGCACCTACTCACAACGTTATTGTCGTTATTTCCTTATTGAAAAATTAATTCCGCTTAAGAATTTTATTAGCGGAATGTCAAGCATTTATTCCAAGTCCTGAATTTTGTTAAGAAACTCTTTTTACGTACAACAAACGCTTCCCTGGTTGGAATGTAGTTTTACAATAAAAAACTATAAATAACAACCAAGTGGAAACAATAAAATAAATCACAATAAAGTACAATAATGTGCATTTTCTTTATGCAAACAATTTTTATCAGCAAAACTTCTAGACCTTGTTTCGGAAATCCTGCTGATCTAATATCGGAATATTGATATTGATATTTATTTACGGTGAATACATTTTTTGATACACTTTTGTGCATTTAATTTTCTTTATCTACTGAATGTTCTGATAGAAAATATGTATAAAAAAAGATAATACCTAAGTATTAGATATACAGGTATATTTTTCATATATTTTTTGTGAATATTTTTTGATTGTGAGACAGAAAATCTATAAAAACGGCACCTATTTACAACGTTATTGTCGTCTTTCCCTTATTGGAAAATTAATCCGCTTAGGAATTTTATTATTACCGGAATGTCAAGCATTTATTCCAATTCCTGAATTTTGCTACTAAGAAACTCTTTTTAGTTACAACAAACGCTTCCCTTGTTGGAATGTAGTTTTACAATAAAAAAAACTATAAATAACAACAAAGTAGAAACAATAAAATAAATTACAATAAAGTACAATAATTAGCGTTCTCTTTATGCAAACAATTTTCATTAGCAAAACTTTTACCATAGATCTTGTTTCGGAAATCCTGCTGATCTAACATCGGGATATTGATACTGATATTGATATTTTTTTACAGTTGTTATTGTCGTTATTTCCTTATTGAATAATTAATTCCGCTGAGGAATTTTATCACCGGAATATCAAACATTTGGTTCAATTCCTGAATTTTGTGGCGAAACTATTTTTACATACAAAAAAACGCTTCCCTGTTTGGAATAAAAAATTACAGTGAAAAAACCATGAATAACAACAAAGAAAAAACAACAAAATAAAACAAACTACAACAAAGTTCAATAATGTGCATTTCTTATGCAAACAGTTTTTATCAACAAAACTTTTAGACAAATGCAAAACATTGTTTCGGAAATCCTGCTGATCTAATATCAGAATTTCGATGATATTGATGATTCGATATATTGATGATATTGATATTTATTTACTGTAAACACCTTTGTTAAAACAGTTTTTTACATTAAATTTTCTTCATCTACTAAATGTTCTTGTAGACAATATAAGAAAAATATAATACTCAAAGTATTAGATATAAACAGATTTATAACTAGAATTTTAGCCCAAATCGATGAGTAACTATCTTTGCTAGTATTTATATATTTTTTCATATTTTTTATACTTATTTTCATCAAGGTTGTTAAGTGAACACGGAGACGTTGGTAGATTTTTTGTAAATGTTTCTAGATTGTAAAATAGAAAGTCTGGAAAATCGGCACCTACTCACAACGTTATTGTCGTTATTTCCTTGTTGAATAATTAATCCTGCTGAGAAATTTTATTACCGGAATATTAAACATTTGTTCCAATTCTTGAATTTTGTTATGAAACTCTTTTTGCGTAAAAAAACGCTTCGTTGGTTGGAATGTAGTTCTACAGAAAAAAACTATAAATAACAACAAAGTAGAAACAATAAAATAAATTACTATAAAGCATAATAATGTGCATTATTTTATACAAACAATTTTTATCATCAAAACTTTTCGTCAAATGCAAAACCTTGTTTCGGAAATCCTGCTGATCTAATATCGGAATTTTGATATTGATATTTATTTGTTGAAATGTAGTTTTACAATAAAATACCATGAATAAAAATGAATTAGAATGATGTGAAAATTTGAATTTTTTCTAAAATTCTGTATTTGTTCGTAGTAGATATTTTTTGTTTGCAATTTTTAGTGTTCCGTGCTTCATACGCATGAATTTTTCTCACTTTCGAAAACGAAAAATGAAAATTTTATTTCCCGGATGAAAGCTGAGAAATGGGAAAAAAATGAACAAAACCGAAAAATCAAGGCATTATGTGATAAAAATCAAATTGGCTTTAATACCATGAGATTAAAAGAAGGTTGAATCTTCTCTTATAAATTAAGACTTGTGCAAAGTAAAATACTGATTACGAAATTTGTGAATTGGCATGTAAATAATAGTTTAAAAAAAACTATATTGGTGTAGCCTGCATTTTTATGTCGCCGAAATGCTAATTTAAATATTTAATACTAAGTTTGAATCTTTTACTTCAATTATTATTTTTTTTAAATGTTTTATTACTTGAATACTTTCAAACATATAATACAAATCTAAAAGACACTTAATTCGTCTAAAACCCGTAATTTCATAAAAATATATCATATTTTTCTGCGGTCTATTAAATTGTGTTTCCCTCAAACTTTTTGAAATTCTTACACTTTTAATATCTTCAAGAAAACCTCTCATCTTTTTTCATTTTAGCCAACTTTATTATTTGGCTTCACACAACTCAAATTTACCGTTTCTGTCATTTGTTTTCTCGTTTCTCAGTTTTCATCCGGAAACACTAATCATTTTCTTCTATGCTTAACAATATTTAACAAAACAATGGAAAACGCTTTTTAAAAACTTGGTAATTAAAATGATGTAGTAAGCGAAAAAAAATCTATTAGAAATTAGGCACTGACTAGTGTTACGGAATTTTCCGTGAGACTAACCCAGTCAAGTATAGCGCTAAATCTAAAGCTACGGGAAATTCCGTAACTTTAGCCCTGAACAAGCTGGAAAGGGGACAATTCCGTAACGATAGAAACTTCGTAGAAATTAACATTTTTTGCTGAAATTCGGACACTATTGCGAAAATTTACAAGTGATTACAAATTTTTACAAAAATTACAATTTCCAAAGTTGTATACAAAGTTTTATATGTATATAAAGTTGTATACAGTTCCATCATATTAATTAATTTTCATGTTAATTAATATTGAGAAATTATAAATTGAAAGTTTCAAGATTGTCAAATTTGAAACATTTCAACCCAATAGAAATGATTTGCATAATAAAATAAAATAAATTGCATTAAAGTACAATAATGTGAATCTTCTTTATACAAAGAATTTTTATTAACAAAAATTTTGGATAAATGCAAAACTTGTTTCGGAAATCCTGCTGATCTAATATTGGAATTTTATGTCAATTTTCATATTTTTAATATTTATATTCATCAAGGGTGTTGAGTGAACACCAAGACGTTGGTTGATTTTTTGAAATGTTTTTTATTGTTATTTAAAAAAATAAAAATAACAAAGACGGTTTTTTAATCTCCAAGAATTTCGTATATGTTGAAAAATTTATGATAAGAAAGGTTTTAAATTAAAGGAATAAATTCAATTTCAAAGCAATCTGACTTGAAATAGAATTGAAATTAAAAGTGAAAATAATGCGATTTATAATTGCACTGATAAAAATGGTCAAATTTGATTAAAAACAGTTGAACTACTATGCTTTGGAAAAATACAAAAAATTGTAAAAATTTGGGATATTTCAAATTGGGAATGTTCCAAACTGGAAAATTAAAAAATTTAACAGTTTTTAAGTTGGAATCGTTAAAATTTAATAACTGTAGGGTTTCAATAGTCCTGAATTTTCAAATAAGAAATTAGAAGTTTTGAACATTGAATAATACTTTGGAGGCGATCGAAATTGAAAAGTTCAATTAAAACAATGTTTTCGAAGGTACGTAATAAATAATTTTTAAACTACGAAGATTGATCTTTAAATTTGTTATCTTCCAAGTTGTGTGATTTCAAATTCAAGCTTTTAAAGTTACGAGTTGAAGTGAAAAGACTGAAATTTTTCGTATTCGGAAAATCTACTTTTTACCAATTACTTCAAAAACTACAAAATCTACAAATTTTTGCAAAAGGGAAAAAAGATGCGGCTTGAAATTCTCTGCATAAATTTTCAACCAAATAGTTGAATTTTCAACTGAAGAGATGAATCTTCAACAAAAGAACGAATTTTGAAGAAAGTAGTTTTACTTTCAATCAAGTGTTGAAATTCTGAACCAAAAAAATGAATTCTCAGCAAAAAATGTAATAGTTGATATTTCAACCAAAAAAGACGAATTTTCAAAAAAATAGTTCAATCCGCAACCAAAAAAGTATGAATTTTTACCTGAAAAAATTAATCTTTAAACAAAAAGAATAATTTTTTACCAAAGAAGACTAATTTTAAACAAAATAGTTTAATTTTCGACTAAAAAAGATATAATTCCAACAAAAAATGGAATGGTTAAGTTTTCAATTAAAAAAAAATTAATTTTCAACAAAAAAAAAAAGATATTTCAACAAAATATTAAATTTTCTACCAAAGAGATTAATTTTTAACTAAAACTTCAACTGATAAATCTTCAACCGGAATAGTTAAATTTTCAGTTGAAAAAATAATTTTTAAACAAAGAAAAGGAAACAAATTCTTAATAAAATAGTAATATTTTCGAGCAGAGATGAATTTCAACCAAGAAGAATAATTTTCTATAAAAAAAGACGACTTTTCAACAAATTACATGAATTTTCAACTAAATAGTTGAATTTTTAACTAAAATATATTAACTTTGAACCAAAAAGGATGACTTTTTACCAAATTATTAAAAAATCCACTTTCAATCAAAAATAGTTGAATTTTCTTATTATGTTCTATTAATTCAGTTTGAATTTGAGTGGAAAATCGAGAATAAGATGAATTTTCAAACAAATGCATCAATTTTCAACTGAAAAAGAGAAAGAGAAAGAGGCACATGCATCGGGAAGCGTTAAGATTGCCGTTTGCAATTTAAAACATTCATAATTTTTTAACCATTAATCCGATTAAGCTAAAACTTTCCAGAAAATTAATAAAATCGAAATTTTTGAAAATTGGCTGAGTTAGCACGAGTTGAAGTGACAAAAGATTGAAATTTTTCATGTTCGAAATATCTACTCTTTACCAATTACTTCAAAAACTACAAAACCTACAAATTTCTGCAACAGGAAAGAAAGATGCGCCTTGAAATTCTCTACAAGCATCTGTCCTCAAAATGAAAATTCGAACGATTTTTAAAATTAACTTTCAGGACAATACTTCTCAGGCGACCCAGACTTGTAACTCTCGTTTGGCCGAAACTGTCGTTTTTTTCGAAATATCGTCCAAACGCCAACCTCTCGTGAAAGACACATGTTAGAAAATTTTCAAAAATCTACATAGAATTTATTCAGATCGTTGTAGCCTTTAAAATCATGATTTAGAAAATACCTACTTCTGACAAAATTATTTAGTTTTTATAAGTACCAATATAACATTATGATTATATTTACAGAATATTCAATAAAGTCAAGAATAGAGTAGATATAAGAATATCTTTAATATATACAAAAAAACATAAGTATCTGTAAAAATTATAAAATTATAAAAATTAGAACATTAATGTTAGTCAAAATACAGTACACAATGGTACATGATAAGATATGCTCATACATATTGTTAATATGGCATCTTCCTCAGAATATCCTTTTTGTCGACAACGACGGTATCGTTTCTTTTCCCTGTAGTATGTAAAAACCTATTGGCAACCTTATTTTCTATTTTATTTATTTCTATTTTATTTTTCATCTAAATGAAAATTTTAAAAAGACTCTTGATAATTTGAATAAACAAGTACCAGATTACATCATCAAAGAAGCCTTGAAAGAGAAACTCAATTAAATAAAAAAGTCTTTAACAATAATAAAAAATATGAACAAAAATTTGAAAACATTCTCAATATTCAAGGTGATATACTTTTGTATATTATTATTTTGTATATATATTGACTCTAAATATTCACTTAGCTCTTTTTCAAGACCAACCTGACCCATGGTTTTAAAATATTTTTAACGTAGAGATTGCACAAAAAGTAATTAAAATTCTAAGGTTGGATGACGGTTTTAGTAACAAATATAGCGAAAAAAAAGTATATTCAATTCCTTGAAATCATTGAAGACATTGAAGCCAATAGTTCAAAATTACCAGAAAACAAAGTACAAGAATTCAGAGCAAGATTTATGTGTTTATCGAATGAATTTTCGAATAATGGTATTCCACAAACCTTATTAGAAAAAGAATTAAGCGAAGGATTATTTAAACAAAACTTTTTCAAAACATCATCCTGAATTATTGATTACTAAGGCTGATAAAGGAAGTATTAAAGTTGCAATATTAAAAGATGTTTATAGTCAAAAAATGATGCATATTTTGAATAATATAGTTTTGCAGTTATTTCAAATGATCCTACAAAAATGATTCAAAAAGGTATATTTAAAATTCTAGAGAGATTAAGACTTCAAAAATGTTTGGTAAACAATATCGAAAGGTGCGACATTGACACAATTCACACAAATCTATCTCTTGCCAATGGCCTAGTAAAATGTAAAGCAGAATTTCCTTTACGATCGGTTATTTCAACAATAGGTTCACCTACGAGAAAATGAGAAGAACTTCTCAGTAAAATTATCAAAGAATCAGTTACTCTTTCAGCAAGATCAATTAAAACCAGCGCTGCCTTTTTAAAATTAGTCGAAAATGTTAAAATACCAACAAATCACATTTTGTCTCCTTTGATGTAATAGCCATGTTTCCCACTTTTTCATATGAAAGAGTCAAACTTGCTGTTGAAAATAGATTGGATAAAATCAAAGTTCACACTAAAATTGCGAAAAAACAATTTCTTGATGCTATTGAATATGTTTTCAATTCCGTTTATTTCAAATTCAATGGTACTTTCTAGACACAAAAATTTGGTACTTCGATAGGCTCAGTCTTGTCTCCAATTATTGCTGAAATTGTGCTGGAAGATTTGGAAAATGAAGTTTGTAACAGAATTAATTTTGAATTGGACTTTTATGCAAGATATGTGGATGATTCTGTATTATCTTTATATGCACAAAATGAAGATAACCTCCTTAATGTATTTAATAGTATACATCCAAGATTATAATTCACTGTTGAAAGTAAAACAGAAGGTAGATTGAATTTTCTTGATTAGACCTTAATAAAAACTGCTGAAAATTATAATATTATTACTGATTGACACAAAAAAAACTATTTCTTCAGGAATGACACTAAATTTTCTTGCGAATCATTCCATTCAAAACAAAATAAGATTATTTCATCCTATTATTATTATTATTTATTATTATACCATTAAGCCAAATCCCTTTCGGGGTAAGCGTAACTCGTTCGGTTCTGGTCTCGTTTCACTACTG
>JAUMHM010000031.1:67329321-67346735 GCA_032362435.1 Melikaiella ostensackeni
ATGATATAAACCGGGATAGCCCCGTGCAATATATTCAATTTGGTACAAATATCCAACTAAAAAAAAAAGTGCCTTCGTCATATTGGGCTGTAACCATCTTAAGTCTGAGGTATAATTTATATAATTTATAATAATAATAATAATAATCACTTTGTAGATATATTTCAGAAAGACGATCTAGATATTACACCAAAATATGTAACACCCGGCGATATTTAATTATCCTCATATGAAATATCCCAAGTAGTAGGATATTAGGAAACTAAGCATGGGACAACGATATCTACATTTAAGATCAATACCCAGATATTAAATTTAGATATGACGATCTATATGTTACACTTTAATGTCTAGATCTTTGTCACACAGTTAAATATCCCGAGGTTAAATATCCTTATGTTAAAAATCCAACGAATATAAAAGATCGATCTAGATATTGAAATTTAATATCCATATGTGATTTACACATAAAATTTAGATTATAAGATGTAGACATTATACTTTAATATCTATACTGTTGTCCCATAGTTGATTATCCAAATATTGAATACCACAGGAGAGAATATTAGGAATTAATGTCTGGATATGGGACGACGATCCAGATATTACACCTTACAGGTAATATCTAGATCGTCGTCCCATATTCAGATATCGAGATATTAAATATCCAGAGTAGTAAGATATTAATGGGCCTATAATAATAATTACTTTATCCATATATTGTAGAACGACGATCTAGATATTACACCATAATATCTATATCGCCCTCCGATATTTAATTTTCCTGATATTAAATATCCAGAGTAGTAGGACATTAGGAAACTAAATATGGGACAACGATATAGACATTCAAGATCAATATCCAAATGTTAAATTTAGATATTACGATATATATATTACACCTCAAAGTCTAAATCTTCGTTACAAAGCTAAATATTCCGATGGTAAATATACATATGTTGAAATCCAGTGGATATAGAACGACGATCCAGATATTGAAATTTGATATCCAGATATTAAATATCAGAGTAGAGGATATTAGGAGTTATTATCTGGATATGTGACGACAATCTAGATATCACGCCTTAATATCTACAAATCGTTGTCCCACATTTAAATATCGAGATATTAAATATCAATTGCAGTAGGATATTAAGAATTTATTAACATCCAAATAAGGGACAGTGATCTAGATATGAAAGTGTAATATCTAGATTGTTGTCCCATAGATAAAACCCCAGATATTAAATATCCAGAGGGGTAAGATATTAATAGCCTAATAATAACAATTACATTGTCGATATATTGTATTACGACGACCTAGATATTAAACCATATTATCTTTATTGCCCTCCCATATTTAATTATCCTGATAGTAAATATCCTGGGTAGCAGGATATTTGGCAGACAATAATATGGCACAACGACATTGACATTTTAGATCAATATTAAGATATTACAATCAGATATTATGATCTGGATATTATAGTACACCTTAATATGGAGATCTTTGTCCCACAGTTAAATATCCATATGTTGAAAATCCAGTGCATATACAACGACCATATAGATATTAAAATTTAATATCCAGACATTAAGTTTGGATAATACGATGTAGATATTATACCTAAATATCTATACTCTTATCCCATAGTTAATTATCCAGATATTAAGTATCAGGTTAGAGGATATAAGGAATTGATATCTGGATACGTGACGACGATCTAGATATTAAATCTTAATAATATCAAGATATCATATCAGGATATCATCATCAATAGTGTCAAGATAATAATATCCTCTTAACGATATCAAAATATAATATACTAAATATTGAATATCCATAGCCAAAAAAGAGAGTTACAACGATATAAATATCAAAATTTAACATCCAGACATCAAGTTTAGATAATATGATATAGATATTATATGTTAATATGTAAACTGTTGTCCCATAGTTAATTATTCAGGTATTACACATCAGAGTAGATGATATTAGAAATTAACATCTGGATATGAAACGATCTAGACATTACATCTTAATAATATCAAGATTGTTTTCCCATAGTGCCAACGATCTAGATATTACATCTTAATGATATCAGGTTAATATCTATTATCAGGTTAATATTAATATCTGGATATGTGACAATGATTTAGATATGACATCCTAATGATATCAAGATTGTTGTCCCATAATTCAGTGTACAGATATTGAATATCGAGAGTTGTACGATATCAAAAATTAATAAGGATTGTTAAAATCTATTCAAAAAAACATACATAGTTATGATCATCTAAATATTGAAATTTAATATCCAGACACTAAATTTAGATATTATACGTTAATATCTAAACTGTTGTCCCATAGTTAATTAATCAGACATTAAATATCAGAGTAGAGGATATTAGGAATTAACATCTGGATATGGAACGATCTAGATATTACATCTGAATAATATCAAGATCGTTGCCCCATACTTGAGTGTCCAGATATTAAACATCTAGAGTATTAGAATATTGAAATTTAATGAGGAATCTACAACGTGATTAACATTTTTCCAAGAAAAAGATAGTTGGGACGATGTATATATTAAAGTTTAATATCTAGACATAAAATTTATATAACACGATGTAGATATTATACCTTAATATCTAAACAAGGATATCCAAGTAAAGATATTAGGAATTAATATCCGGATATGTGCCAAAGATCTAGATATTACATCTTAATGATATCAGGTTTGTTGTCCCATAGTTAAATGTACAGACACTAAATATCCACAGTAGTACCATATCAAAAATTAAAAAAGATAGTTAAAATCTGCCCAAAAATATATATAGTTTCGACGATCTAAATATTAAAATTTAATATTCAGACATTAAATTTAGACATTACGATGTAGGTATCGTTATCCCATGGTTAAATATCAGTTTTTTTCTGTATATCCAGTTTTCTCAGTGCTGGATTTCATTCGGAAGCAGCGTGTACATAAAACGTGCGTAAATAAGTAAATAGTGTTCCCTCTTCAAGATGCTAAAGTCATCTCGATATTTAGACTCTAAACAAATAAGAACAGAAATGTGGTGGTCAGTGATTTCATTCGAATTCTGTCCTGATTGTAGAGTTATTTTTAAAGTCTCTGAAGTCTACATTCTGAATTTATTGCTATTTTCCTATAAGCACATTCACATTAGTTCCGTCAATTTGAACGTTCGGAAATAACTTTCACAACTTAACATCGTATTCATCTATTATTAGGTGCAATAAAGAGCGCACCGTAAAGGTATACCTACTACGTAGCAGATTTCAAAGAGATACTTTTCAAAGAGTCGAATTACTCTGTATCATATCCCTGTCTCGAATTTCTTTTCAGACAAAGAGCTTCTTGAATCAACAAAGAATTTTTTTTTAATCCCTGTTTGCTTAGATTTATTTCAATTTTACTTTAAATTTAACCCAGAAAACATGGTTACATAACAGTTCTGTAACTATTCTAAAACAGAAAGTAACATGTTCTAGAACAGGTTAGTAACAGATTAATGACCAGTGAGTAACTATGTCATCTTCCGTACTCTGTATATGAATTACAAGGAATCTATTTTTGTTATAAATGTTCTGTAATGTTTCTAGAACAATCAAATAACAGTTTTAAATGCTATACGGAAAGACAGTTTATATAGTGTGGAAAAATATAATGTGTTCGTAATGTGATAAAATATGTTATTCCATGTTCGTCTATAAACAATGTTTTCGTTTTTGTTAATAGAATTTCATTATTAAAAAACTGATTAATTCTTTCATGAAAATGTACGCGTTCTGCGTTCTGATAAAGAATATTAATATTCTGAATATAATTACAAAAGTATAGCTTTGCTGCTTCTTTTCAAATAGATTGTTTTTTTTTAAGTTCGAAATGAAATCTACTTTCTTATGAAAATTTTGTGTGTACTATAAAAGAACTCCCAAAAAGTTCACAAATCAAAAATAGACTTCGAAACTACTCACTTTTACGGCTCATTATAGACAAATGTACAATAAATGTACAACAAAAAGAAAAAGAATTTATAAAAGACACTATGGTAGTACAATTCTTTGCACCCGTTATAAGTTATAAAAATAGTTCATTTGAAGAAGTCAATTGTAATAATGTTCAAGAATGACGACATAACACTCGGATGGCACAGTTCCAGAACAAAGTTGGAACAAATGTTACAGAACGTCTGTGATTGGTTAGCCTTATAACAGTTCAGTAAAAAACTGGTCTATTACAGATCCTAATTTGTGTTTTTAATTTGTTCTAGAAAACATTTGTAACAGCATTCTAGAATGTCGACATAACACCGATACGGCATAATTCTAGATCAAAGTTGGAACAAATATATAGAACGTCTGTGATGGGTTAGTTCTAAAACAATCATGTAACAACTTTTCTGTAACAGTTACCAATTTCTGTTCTTCATTAGTTCTAGAACACATTTGTGACCGCTTTCTATAACGTCGATATAACACGGTTACGGCACAGTCCTAAAACAAACTTGGAACAAATGTTATAGAACGTCTGTGGTCGGTTTGTTATGGAACACTTCCATAATAACTGTTACAGAACAATGCCATCACACATATCCAGAACAGTTCTGTCATAAAAGTGTCACAATGTTCTAGAACAGTGTTACTTTTTTCTTAGAGAACAGTTCTGTCACCCAATTGTAACAATTGTCATAGAACATTGTTCCTTTTTTGATCTAGAACAGTTACAGAACGTGTTTATTTGGAAGTAAATTGGAAGGTAGAATATTTGAGTATGTTCTGAATTGAACACCTTTTAAAATATAATATTTGTGCAGAGGATGCAAATGAGAGAAGATAAACTATCGTCTTGAAAGCTCAGGTTTCTAGCCTCTTATATATGTATGCAAACAAAAGATAAAGTGCTACTTCAGTGGTAAAGCTCATATCTGACTGAACTCAGACGATGATGATGTATGTATTAGGCTGTCATGATCTGCAACCACTCATATTTACATAATAGCATTCTGCTTAGAAAAACGGTAAAGAAAGTACCTCTAATTTCAAAACAGGAAAATATTTCACAGTTATGTGACAGTAAATAGTATTTCGAAACAAACATTAATATCGACATTGTAATTTATTAAGAAAACTACTCGTGAAATACTGTAAAATGATGTCATGAAAAAATTGATTATACAAGAGCCAACTTCAATTTTAAGTATTAAAATCATTTTGAAGACAGGAAAATGACAACTGGATAAGGACCAGTTTTTCGAAAATCTATTTTGTGACAGTTTCAAGTAATTTAGAACACTATTTATCGATACATATTAGGAATATGTCAAAATAATTGCTTCTTTCATTCATAATAATCAATTTTTAAATTTTGAGAATTACAATTTGGATATTCTGCCCTAAAACACAGAATTTAAAAAAAATTAATTTTCACACTCAATTTCCTATCATTTAGTATAGAAATTATTATTTTTCTTGCCTTTATATAGTTGTTATTCTTATTAATAATAATAATCTTCAAATTCATCCATTCACTTTGTCCACATTGAAGCTTCTATGTTTCCGCTCGTTTTTCGCGTATTTTTTGTCTCGCGACTTTTTTTATGATGTCAGTGCGACAGTCTATTAAATAAATTTCAATTTTACATCTTTAAAATTGAAAAATTTTCAATATCAACTTTTCAAAATTAAACTATACCAAAAAAAACATTCAAAATGGCATCCTTGCGAATAATTGCAAATATTCACAATGAAAGAATTTTCCATTGTAAATCTCTAAATTGAACTAATTATTTCAAAGAAAACGTTAAAAATTACATCATTTTACAGTGTAAACATTCCAAATTATTCAAACTTGAATAGTATTCAATTTTTAATTCTTCAGAATTGAACTATTCCAGAAAAAACATTCCAAATTACATTTTTTTCAACTATAAACATTCCAAATTAATGAATCTTCAATTCTTAATCTTGAAAACTGAATAACTTTCAATTTTAAGTCTTAAAAATTTAACTATTCCAAGAATAGCATTCAAAATTGCATCATTTTCTATTTTACTCATTAAATATTGAAGTGTCTTCAATTGAAAATGTTCAAAATTGAAGAAATTCACATTGTAAATCTTCGAAATTGAACTACATATATAAAAAAAAAACGTTTAAAATTACATCATTTTAAAATGTAAGCATTCCAAATTAATGAATCTTCAATTCTAAATTTTTAAATTTGATGAATTTTACATTGCAAATCTATAAAATTGAATAAATTTCAATTCTATATCTTCAGAATTGAATAATTTTCAATTTTGAATCATCAAAATTGAACTATTCTAAAAAAGAATTCAATACTTGAATTCTACTCTAGATAGAGCCCGGATAAAACAGTGTTTCAGATTATAGTCATTTTTATGTCTTCATTTACTTCTGTTATACTGATTCCTCTGGATAACAAAGTAATTTCAAATTGAATACTTTGAAAATTAACGCTAAGGAGTAATAGGCTTTTTTTAGTTATAGGCTTTTTAGTTACAGACTTTCCAGTCAATTAAGCATTAAGAATAGACTCAATCTGCAATTAAAATCGCCACAGAAGATTAGAAATAAATGACGTTTTTATGAATCGAATCACCATTACCATCATCATCAGTGTTGATTAAACTCAATATATCAACCGCGAGTCCCTGAGATAAGCTTATTCTTCTTGGGTCGAATACCAACGATGAATTCTTATGAATATATAGTTACTCCATTGCTTGTTGCGTTACATTGGAATGTGAGGAGCCTATAGAGACCCTCAGGGTCAAGGTCAGAGTTACGCTGATTCATAATGTTTAAGTACTTCGCACACCACAGGTAAGTCCAAGAGAAATTAATCCCTTTTCTCAAAAGGTCATCAGTAGACTTTATTTCCGTTCCGTTAAGGAACAGTTCTTACACAGAAAAAACTAGTGTTAAATACTTAGAATCAATTTTCGGGTCCCATTCGAGATGCAACAAAACAGAATTACTGCGGTGTGTGAAACTCACTCATTTTCGAAAATGTTTCAAAACTAAATCAAATTATGTCGGCCGAAAGAATCACTTTTTTGGCAGATTGGCAGGAAAAGAAACAAGTTTCAGAGAAATAACTTTCCAATTGACTGTTATTACAATCTAATGAAAAACTTTCAAAGTCATAATGTATTTGTAATGGATAACAAAGATATTGAGTGAATAAACGCAAGTTATAAAGATTTTATGTGATCTGAAATGACATAAGGACTTTTTTATAAACATTATTTTAGGTTAATTGGTGTGTTTGTAAACATAAGAGCACATTCACCAGCGTGAATTTCTGCCATGAAAACATTCGACCTGAGGTACTAGATTATACAGGAGTGCTCGGCCGCCATGTTCGTACCACTGTGCTTGGCGCAGAATTCAAATTTTGATTTTAAAACAAACTGTGATTGTGATTGCATGTTGGTGCACTGCAATAGACCATTTTTAATTTATAAATATTTATTAATTATTATACTTGGCAAGGTAATACTTCCGTATCGCGGCTTTTTCGGAAAATGGGGGAGGGGGATTTTTGAAAATGGCACAAAATAGGCTATTTTTGAAAAACTTAGAAAAAAAATGAGGAGGCTTTTTTATCACTTTTTTATCACTTTTCAATGTGACCCCTTTCCAGCTCTAAACCCGTGTTTAGAGCTCGAAAGGGGTCAAATTGTTGCCTATTTTGTTGAGTGAATCAGATTCGTATTAAGCCTATTTTGTTAAGTGAGTCTGACCCGTGTTAAGCGCTGGTTTGGGGTCACATTTTGAAAACAATATATTAATTCAGGGAAATTTCAAAAAAAAAATTTAACACTCCCGATCGATTCCGAGCAGTGACTGTCAGTCTCGCGAAGGTTAAAAAAAAGTAATAAAAAAGTGATAAAAAAGCCTCCCCCTCATTTTTTTTTAAGTTTTTCAAAAATAGCCCATTTTGAACCATTTTCAAAAATCTCCCCCCCCCATTTTTCGAAAAAGCCGCGATACGGAAGTATTACCCTTGGCAATTAGAGGTGGGTTAGAATCTAACTTAATTTAACTGTCAAAGTATGCAGATTGAACTTGGCACTAAATTATAAGGTATGAAAATGGCGATCAAAATAGGGGTGGAGCACTCCTGTATAATATGGTACCCTAATTCGACCCTCCATACGATTTTCTAGACTGCGCGTAAATCCAGAAATCGGCTTTGCGTCGCGTGGGGCATGAAATGCAAAAGTGAATCCCACTTCAAACTTTATGAACACAGAATTACGAACATATAAGGTAGAAACTCGCATTCGTAAAAGTAAAAATGTCGGTAACCGATTTTAAAAACGCCCGTCATTGAGGGTGTTGCAATAAAAGTTGTAAGAGATACACAAAATAGATATGCTAATTTCAAGGTTATGGTTGTATGCTTTGGCGGGAAAATTATATTATTTTGGGAAAATGATCAGGTCTTGTCTAAAAATAACTGCTTTGCTAATTTCGAGATTATGTTTGCAAATTTTTGCGGAGGATTCATATTATTTCACGAAAAGGGTCAGGTCTTGTCGAAAAATGTTTGATAATGCGAAAAATTTGTTTGCGAAATGCTTTGCTGATTTCGAGTTTATGTTTGCATATTTTCGCTGGAAAATGATATCATTTCGCGAAAAATTATTTCGACCAAAAAAGATGGTACTCATTTCCCAATTAAATACATTGGTAATTTCGAGGTTCTATTTTCAATATTCATTCTTTTGCTCTTCCTTGCATTGCAGAAAAAATATAAAACGGTATTTGAGATATTTTTTTAATAATTGAAAGAAGAAGAGAAGTAAAATGCGATGTGAGTTTTTAAAGGGACTCGGTAATATTTCTATAAAAGCATCCATTTCCTGCAGAAAACACTAAAAATACCTCATAATAATGGAACTCTTGAGGTTTCAAAGGGACTCAGTAATTTTTCTAAAAAATAGTCCATTTCCTGACAAAAACACCCAAAATAACCTCGAAATGATGGAACTTGTGAGTTTCGAAAGGGATGCCTCCCAAGTATTTTAATTAAAAAAAAAAAAAAATCGAGTAGGCTCTTTTTGAAAAAGCTCAATTTTTAATGTTTTTCTTAAAATCTTTTATCATGTTTTTATAAAAACCCATGGAAAGTGAGGCTTTATTTGCTAAAACTGTTTCATTCTTCAATTTAAAAAAAGTTCTAAGTGTTCAACACCGTGCGATCTCCTGGTATCCTTGAAAATACTGAAAATGGATGTAAATATTGAGTTTATTGTCAATTTCTGCATTTTAGAACATTAAGCGCCTAAAATGGTTATAACAGATATTAGCGTAGGTAAAATTATCTGTATGTTGAAGGTCATATCTCATAAAATATTAGATATAAGACGTTCTACTTTTTTAAATTTACAGATAATTGTGCACACTTTAATTTTCGTTATGACTATTTCAGACGTTCAATGTTTAAAAATGCAGAAAGTTCCAAAAAACTTAATTTTTGCACCTATTTTCAGCATTTTTAAAGGTGCCAGGATAACGGACGATGTTGAACACTTAGATCTTATTATAAAATGAAAAATGAAAGAGTTTCAGCAAATGAAGCTTCACTTTCCATAGGTTTTTATGAAAATATTCTAAAAAATTGGAAATAAATTGAAAATTGAGCTTTTTCAAAAAGGGCCCAACCAAATTTTTTCATTTTATACTATAAAATACTTGGGAGGCATCCCCAAAACATAATCAGAAACTTTCTTTCATGTCTTGATGTACAACTTAATTAATAGACAAGAGCAATATCTGCCAAGGGTCATCAATAATATTCTTTACATTTTACAGATTATTCATATTATTTATCTTCATGATATTTTTTGTATACAATAATATATTTTTTATATTTATTCAGTATTATTTACATGCAATAATTGTGATCCTTAGTTGGCGAATCAAAAAATGCTGTCCATTACTTCCTATCTCTGTAGTCGCTAAGACCTATAGTTTTTGAATTTTTAAGTTACAAATCACTCATTGAAAAACTAACATTTTGTTTGTTTTGAAATGTAGTTAGAATGTTTTTGTTTTTCAATGTATCGTATATAAAAAAATGCAACAAATTTTCAATAAAATGATATAAAATAAATATTTTAAATTATTTTACCATTAAAAAACATTTAATAAACAAAAAAAATAATCAGAAGTACTTTCTGTATAAGAATTTGAATAAATTCTACCATTTAAAATAGGTTTGTAGACAGCTGTATAGTTTTTTAGCTTTAGAATGGGCTTCCAGTTTGAAAAACGCAAATGAACACTTTTCGTTCTCGTTTTCCATACAGCTCATTTATACACCAATATAATTTTTAAGACTCAAATACAACTTGAAATATAGCTGTGAGATAAAAGCTTGAAGAATTATTCAAATTCTAACTGAAATAGGTAACCTGTCGTCCAAAGATAATTTCCCGAGGATCAAAATAAGTTTATTTACTCCATGATATATAATTAGAACATAAATACTGCCGCGATCTCTAAAAAAATTCATGTTATAGATATTTTAAAGGTAAATCGGGTGGTTAATTTCATGAGTAGATAAAATCTACTTTTAATTCAAGAACAAGGAAAATTGGTATTTTTTTGAGAGCCATTATAATATTATATGTGTTTCTGCAACATATAAGATTCAAAGAGAACTATAGCCTTAAATTAATAAGTTTTCCATGAAATAAATATATTTCTTTAATTAAGTAATTAAATAATATGATTTATACCCATGAATTTAATTGGGTACATTATATGCAATCTTAATTTATAACTGAAGAATATTTCAAAAATTAGTTTTTGTATAATATAATAAGAATAAGGTCGAAAGAAATCAAAGAAAATCTCTTGAGTTTATAATGATGAATAGTAACATTTGGGAAATAACATCCAATTTGAAAGAAGTGGTTCTGAGTTTTTAAAAAATTTATATTTTCCGCGTAATGATTGCATTTTTTCGGTGTATCCACTGTGAGTATAGTAGGAATCGCGTAGTAGTTGCCTTACCTTCTGTTAAGTTGTATAGGGTAATGCAGTATTTCTGTTCTACTTATCTTTTGCTGATTCATTTTTATCACAGGCTGGTAAGTTATCATGAATAATAATTTTACTCACATCTTCAGTTTTAACTTTTAAATAAAGAGAGCGTTTCTCTCTGAAGTTTGAAAAATGAATGATAAAGTAAATAAGGATCGCGATGAGGATGTAAAACGAATATAAAAAAAATAAATATGATGGGGAACAAATAGGCATATTCGTTGATTAGCTTCGTAATTCTAGATAATATTCTGGAGATTGATTTAGAAACAATCTAGTCAGATTATTCCATTTTTCAAAAAAGAAAAAGGTAATAATTGAAAATAATAACACATTTCTAAAAATTGCTAACTTCCTCAAATTTGTGTACTATATTTAAATAAAAAAATATCTGTTCGTAAATTGAGTTAATCATACATACCTTGGTTAAAAAAATACTTATAGTATTCATAGGCAACCAAGCAGATTGGAATACATCTTTGCTTAATGTCTGTCTTTTAAATTTCTTAAAGATCGAAACGAAATATCATTTCTTATGAACATTTTTTGTGTACAAAAAAAGGAACTCCCAAAAAGCTCACAATTCAAAAATATAATTCGAAACTACACGCTTTTCCGGCTTATTAGAGACAAATGTACAATGAATGTACAACAAAAAGAAAAAAGAGGGAGAAGAAGAAAGAGTCAACCAAAGCCAACTTGTCACACTTTCATTTCACCGTCTTATTTATATCACCAGGGACCAGCATGTTTCGAAGCCAATTTAGACTTTCTCATCAGGGATAATTTATAGGAAAACTACGGTTATAAATTATGAAACCTACATTAATTACATTCAAAACTTACCTGAAGATAAATATAAAAATTTATTATCAAATGTTGTTGGGTCAATTTTAATATTGTCTTATTAAAGTTAATAATCTTTAGGATCAAGATGAAATTTACTTTCTTATGAAAATTTTATTGTACTAAAATTGAAAACACCAAAAAATTCTGTCTATATGTGCATGGCAAAATTTTTTTTCTTCAACCAAATTCAAGATATATTTCTCAAATTTATTGGTATTCCCATTAAAAGTTTCTTTGCTTCATTTTTCTTTTTTTAAAGTCAAAACATATTTTCTTGTTAATATCATACATCTTTTTTGCAAAAACCCATGAATCTTGCATTTTATCAATAAATCCTTCTGTAGTGCATCCAATTTCAGGTTTTACAAACTGAATAAATTCTTTAATATTATTTCACGGGTCTTACAATCATATCCATCATGAAATTCATATAGATATCAAACAACTAAAAACAAAAACCTAGTCTAAAAAAAAATTAATGCAGGAATAAGTAGTCATCAGAAAAGAATGCATATACTCTGTGTATGACATCTTCCCCTGAGTACTATTTTTTATAGGTAACGAGGGTATCATTTTTTTAAACCTCAAGTATGCAAATCCTTTTGGCAAACTTATTTTCCGATAAGTACCAAGATTGCTTTTCAATTGTATGTAATCGTTATACTTGGACAAAACAAATGTATAGTAGACTGAGAAATATATTTAAAACCAAAAACATCTGTAAAAATCATAAGGTTAGAGAAAAATCAACATAACCTAATATTTTTTTAAAAGTATTCAATAATACATAATAACAGAATGCATATATTGTGTATATGGCATTTTCCTCTGCATACCACTTTTTATAGGCAACGAGGGTATCATTTGTTTTACCTAAATGTATGTAAAACCTTTTGGCAATCTCATCTTTTGATGAGAACCAGGTTAACATTTTAATTAATTGTAAAAATGAAGGAACCAGAAAAAATTTTGAAAATATTTATGTAAATATAACATGGGAAATGTAGGAAATAGATTCTGGTGCCAAGATAAAATTTTGGGGGTTGATTTAGAACCAGCCTACTCAGATTATTCCATTTTTCAAAAAAGAAAAAGGTAGTAATCCAAAACAATAACACATTTCTCAAAATTGCTAACTTTCTCAAATTTGTATACTATATTTAAATGAAAATAGATGCCTTTTCGTAAATTGAGTTAATCATACATGGTTCTAGATCAATCTTTATAACAGAATACTAATGAAGCCGCTGAATGGGCGCTTGCCCCTACAGAGCGTCAACCCGCCTTACAGTCGTGCATGGAAGTACGTCTTCCTTAAGGAACTGAACAATGCAAATTTGATCAATACCCTTATCAGATTTGGAAGTTTTTTTTTGTTTAAATGAAACTGAATTCAGTATCAAACAAGGTACCTATTAAACATCAGGTCAGGAGGAGGTTACGATATCCAGCGCGACAAATTTTCTAATGAGGATTTAGATAGAATTTTTTGCGGGAAAATGGAATCTGAAAATTTTACATGAGTATCCGATTTAGTTTTCGAGATATCGATTTTTTATAATAAAAATTTACAATTTTTTGTAATTTACACAAAGATGTTTATCTGTATTGCGATAGTAACAGGGATTCGTAATAATTTTGTCATACCGCTCTCATTTAATAAGACCTACCCTCTCCCCCCCCCCTTCCACTTCTAAGGAATTGACCATAATTTTTCCGAACCATTTCCCCCTGTCCAAGCACCCTCACTTAAGCGATTTGTGATAATTTTGTCTTACCCTTTCCCCCTTTCCAATTATCCACAACTTATTGTCACGCATTTTCCGTGTTTTTTTCGGATCCCGATACCATTAGTGTCACGCTTTGGTGACGCCACCACCCTCTTACAGCTTGAAGTCATTTATGGACGACGCCCAATCGAATTTCGCATTAAACTAACAAATATACCTACTCTAGTTTTCAAAATTATGATAATATAAGTCTTACAATTGGTTTATTTATATTATAAATATACAGTTCACTTAATATGACAACTTCTTTGTATGCAGTTATTACTTAAAGGCCGGAGATTAGAAGAACAATTGATAAACGTGTGTGGGTTCTCAAAGAATGAGGTGTAGAAGAAACACTGATATGTTCAAATGTTAATATAATCATTGGCATACGTTTCTGACTTGTAGAACGTTATAAAAAAATTTGAATCTTGTGAAATTTTAGATAATTTTTGAACAATTGATTAGCGTATGTCATTTGCTTTTCCACAAAATTTATAACAAAAAGTAATGGTTTGACGAGTGGCATACGAATCCAGCGTGCACAACACTTTATATAACAATAATGAAATGAAGTCAATGGTAAAATTGCCTCAACCCATAGCGTACTTTGTTGGCGTACCGTAAAGTAGAGCTATTCTTGCATGGTGGGGCTAACATGTACGACTCACTGGTGCATTTAATAGAATTCGTTAGACCTCCAAACTTTGTATCAGTTCAACAGTTTCAAAGAAATGAAAAATTCTCGGTTCCTCGTGTTTTTTCTTCAAAATTTTAATGGTAAAAGAAATTCGTTTAATAAATGCGAGTTTGTGCTTTCGGTGATATATGAAAATTCGAAGATTATTTGGCTATTTCAGCAAGTTATGATATGTGTTAACTTTTCAGTATTTTGCAGTCGGAGATTTACTTCTATTTAAATATTTCTTTTTTAAAAAGCTAAGTTAAAATAATATTTCACAGTAGTTTATAGTTTTCGAAATTAACTATATAAAATATGAGGATACCTGTCAGAAACCTCACCTCACTTTTCAGTTTCTACTATTTTCGATTTTGTAGCTTAATCCATGACAGAATCGATTTTTTGTGCTGCATTTTGAAAATTTTAATATGCATTATAAGAGAAAATGGCATCTTTAAAAAGTTATCTGTAATCATTATTATTTGAATACAGAGCTAATTTTTTTTACTTCTAGGAGAAAATTTGTATCACTTAAATTATAGATTATAGATCAGGTTAATTGCTCAGTTGGGGATGGCCAGTAAATTAAATGGTAAGATATGACCTTAGAATCTTAGATGAATATTTAGAAGATTATAGATCCCGCTCAAAATACTTTTCGGTCATATTAATGTTGATGTTTAATTTTTTAATTTTTTTTCTGTTTTTTAAATCTGAAACTAATATGAATTTCTTAATTAAACTTTTTTTCATACTTCACCATCAGAAAGTATTCTCGAATAGTAAAGCAATAATTCGAACAGAAGTTGAGTATTGAGAAATTGTTTTATTCATCCAAAACATAAAAAACAATAGTTGTACCTATTTAGATGATCGGCAGTGCATTTTTTGTGTACTGAAAAAGAACACCCAAAAAGTTCAAAATTCAAAAATAGACTTTGAGACTACCTGTTTTTTCGGCTCATTAGAGACAAATGTACAATAAATGTACACATCAGGAAGAAAAAAAAAGGGAGAAAAAAGAGTCAACCAAAACCATCCTCGCACTCTTCTTTTCTCCGTCTTTTTTACTCGTATACTACTGGGGGCCCAACATGTTTCGAAGCCAATTTAGACTTCCTCATCAGGAGTAATTTATTTTCTGTGTACATAAATCTTGTAATAATTTTTTTAGGTTTTTCAATTGTAAAACTAATTCAAATGTTAACCTGGTACTTATCAATAAATAAGGTGACCATGAGTTTTACATACAATTTTCAATTTTATAACTAATTAAAATACTAACCTCCTACTTATAGAAAAAAAAGGCTGACATAGGTTTTACATGCATTCATTAAATAAAATTATACCCTCGTTGTCCACAAAAAATGGTATTCTGAGGAAGTTGCCATACTAACAATATGTGCATATTATGTACCATTGAGTACTTCATTTACATTGTCTCTAATCTTATGATTTTTTACAGATATTTTTGATCTCAAATATATTTAATATATTTTCATTTTTTTCAGGTTTTCAATTTTTTTACAACTCATTAAAATGTTAACCTGGTACTTATCATAAAATAAGGTTGTCAAAAGGTTTTACATAAATTTTCATTTTTATTGCAAATCGGACTGTCAACCTTGTACTTATAAAAAAATAAGGTTGCCAATAAGTTTTTACATACATTCAGGGAAATGAAACGATACCCTCGTTGCCTGAAAAAAAGGTATTCCGAGGAAGATGCCATATTAACAATATGTGCATATCTTATCATTGACCATTATGTAATGTATTTTGACTAACATTTATGTTTCTAATTTTTATAATTTTATAATTTTTCAGATGCTTACGTGTTTTTCTGTATCTATTTTAGATTTTTTATATCTACTCTATTCTTGACTTTATTGAACATTCCGTAAATATAATCACAATGTCATACTGATACTTATAAATACTAAATAATTGTGTCAGAAGTAGATATTCTCTAAATCTTGATTTCAAAGACAAAATTATTTTTGGGTGTTCCTTTTTCAGTACACAAAAAATTTTCTTAAGAAAATAGAATTTATTTCGATCTTTAAGAAATAAATAATCTTGTCAGAAGTATTTGTTTTTAATTAAAATTAAATCTCAAATTTTGAAGTTTAAAATATTTTATCATCTTATTATCGTCACTTTGGAAAAAACTCTTAATCTTGGTATTTTGGGCTAAAACTTTCTGTATAGTTTCCTGAAATTTATTGACCTTCATCGAACAGAGGATTTTTACGAGGGTCTACGACTGGTCATTCTCTCTCTCTCAAAAAAACGTTTTTGTTTGCCTAAGTGACTACATACTATAGACGAGTTCAGTCTTACAAATTCTGTCATCCAGTGCGGTTCGTGTTTCTTTAATCATCTTCCCGGTGAAGAATTTTTACCATAATTTAAACATTTTATAGTAAAAAAGTTGACAAAATTTATAAACATTCTTTTAAAAATGATAAAATTTTTTTGTTTAATTAGTGTTGTGGTGAATGTGTTTGCCGAACTTTGGATTGCAAAATCTTGGATATGATATGCAGGAAGTTATATCTAAAAATTATTTTATCTTTTTTTACTTTCATGTCTTTGCTAATAATAATTTTCAGTATAACTGATGAAGAAAAAAATTTGACGAAATGCGATGTTATGAAAGATATTACTGAAATTCCTGTATAATAGTATCACCTGAATTTATTCAGTTAGTAAAAACTTAGATTGGATGCATTACAGAAAGAATTCATGGACAGAATGCAATTTTCATGTTTCTCCAAAACAGATATTTCATATTAATAAGAAAACATGTTCTGACTTGAGTAACTTTAAATATGAATATCAATAAAATCAAGAAATATATTTGAATTTAGTTACAAAAAAAAGCTGCCATGCACGTATACAAATTTATTATATATTTCATTATCCATAACTGTAGTTATTCTATAAATTACCCCTGATGAGGAAGTCTAAATTGGCTTCGAAACATGTTGGG
>JAUMHM010000031.1:67346835-67367476 GCA_032362435.1 Melikaiella ostensackeni
ACTATTTATTTGTATATATTATACGGCGAGTGCAGAAAATCGTGCGCGAATATTATGATGAGAATGTATTCCTTAAGGCCGATAGAGCCTTAAGTAAATAAATATCCTTTTTCATTTGAAATCAGAAATAAATTAGTAATTCATACATGAAGCACATATAAGACCGAGCGCGAAGCGCGACGACCGAATCGCGCGCCCTAGGCATGCTCAAACTTGCGAGCGAAGCGAGCTGCACGCGAAGCACGTGATGAGAATTTGCCCGCGAAGCGGGCAGATTTTTTAAGCTCAATTTATAGTGAATACAACATGATCTTGAAACTAAGTATTTTAGGAGAACCTCAATGTCATTTAAATATTTTTGTTCAAATTATTATAAATATAATTGTAATATAAACCTCAGTAACTGTAGAAAACGATTACAGAAGAGATGGAAAAATTGTTCAAATACTTAATATTAATACATGTAGGATTAAATTTGAATGCTGAAAGATCGAGTACAAAATATAAATCTTTTCCATAGAATTTGCTGTAAATATTTATTACGAAATATGTATGTATTTTCGTATTTAATTACCTACCATATTGAGAAGCCTTTTTGCACATATTCTTTTGGACGTATTTCACTTTTCAATATGGGCAATTATTAAGAAAAATGTTAATATAATTAATCTTAAATAAAATCTAATAAATAATCCAATCTTAAAGTTTCAGGCTGCAGTCATGAGTGCCTAAGTGTCTTAACCAGTTTGTTTACAGATATTACAATAAAATAATAAAAATAAAGAAACTTATTGACAATACAAACTGAATTCTTAGCGATTTGTGATTTTGACGTTTGTTAAAAAACAGGAGGAAAAGGATATTTTCTTTGCGTACAATGGATTAAGAGACAAAAGACAGCAAGATAAGTATATTGGAAACACTTTTTACATTCTGGTTATTTTCATCGCGAATTTGCAGAGATATGTAGAATCAAAGAGGGGTTCGGGCATTAATAAAATGTTTTTTCGAAAAAGATTTATGATGTAAACAACCGAATAGGTTTTTAACTTCATAAATATCAAAAACAGTAGAAAATACAACATTTTCCAAAAAAGTTTTCGAAGATCAACTCATATAGAAAAGATGGACTTCGTTTTTTCCAGAAAATTAATTTTAAGTTTCGAGCTAAGATTCTAATTAATTTAAAAAATGAGACCAAAATATATTACCGTAGTTTCCTATAAAATTTCTCTGATGAGGTCTAAGTGACCTCTATATATGTTGCTTCCTAGTAGTATAAAAAATACATTTTAAAAGTTTTTCTTTCAAAATTACTATTCCTTCGTAATTTTATTGAAACTTTCAAACTGATCAATTGAGGGGCCGCATTCTATAAACGCCTAAAAATTTTTCCCTATGAACGGAGTTGGCCCCTGGACGCTTTTTTGATGAAATTTACAGGAAATATTCTATATGATGTTCTACGACTGGTAGAGCAAATATCAAATGATTATTTTTGTTTAGACAAAATTGATGGAATTTTACCTGAGACGTTGCATAAATCATACATTCATATCTTCAAGCTCATGGCGAGTCAAGCGAATTTTGAGCAGCAAAAAACTTCCAGCGGGAAAGTTGATCAGAAAAATAAAAATATTTTTCCCGCGAAAATAATTTTTCAAAATAAATTATTTTTAAGAAGTTATGAGGGTTTTATTTCGGCCACGCGGTCCGTTTCTTCGCACGTATGTACGAGTATCAACTCGACGCGTTCGCATAGAAATGCAAATTCGCTTGATACGAAGTATTATTTATAATTTACAATCATCAATTTAGTTCATTAAATTTTGTATATACTTCGTCTCGAGCGAAGTTGCTTCCACGTGAACGCGTCAAGTTGATACATAGGTGCGTGCCAAAAATGGGATACGCGGCCGAAATAAAACCTTCATAATTTCTTAATGATGATTTATTTTAAAAAATTTTTCTATAGAAAAAATATTTATACCTTTCTAAACAACTTTCCCGCTGGAAGTTTTTTGTTGATAAAAATTCGCTTGACTCCCCATAAGCTTGAAGATATGAATGCATGATTTATGTAATGCCTCCGGTAAAAATCCATAAATTTTTTTTGAACAAAAATAATCATTAGTTATTTACTCTTAACAGTCGTAGAACATCATAAAGAATATTTTCTATAAATTTCATCAAAAAATTCCAAGAATTGGCTGAATAACAGCGATTTAGAATAAAAAAAAGACAAAAAAATTTGTTTCTAAAAAATTTTTTTTTTTTTTGGGGTTGCCTTGAAAACTGAAAAAGCTACAACTTTTTTGTACAGAGAACAAAGATGAACAATTAAATTTCCTATGATAATATGCACTTTTATAATAAAAATTCGGAACTTGTTTGAAAAGTGTCCAGAGGCCAACTGCATTCAGCGAGAAAGAGAATGTCGCCCTTCAATTATAGATGCATGAGAAAATCTTTATTTTAACACGATAAAATCATATTTATTCTTCTCAAAATTTTACATCTTACTTCAATGAAGTACAAATTTAAATCAAAATTTCCGAAAAAATTTGATTTCATTTCTTGTTACAAATAATTTGAAGACAAATTTATCTCTGGGTCGTTCCGAAGCTTAAATTTGCATAATGAATCAACTTAACCTGAATTTAAGAGCGAAGTGATTTAATCATGAGATTGCATCATGGTGTTTCGTCTTAAAAGATTTATAGTAGATCCTATCGCAAGGCTTCTAATTCTAATTATAGTAAGCATAGTAGTTCACTACATTTATTATGAAACTATAGCAAAAATAGCACGCTACACGCGCTTATAACACGTTTTTTATTTCAATTGACTAATTATCAAATTGAAATATATGCTTAAATTTAAAGTACTATAAAATATAATTAATAATAATCATAAATTTAAATAAATATTAAAACAGCTAGATCGGCTTTCATACAATTTTAATATTAATCGGCAAGTTCTTCAAATTTGAATTATTATAGTTTAAATTTAAAATCATGGAATTTTGAACATCTTTTTGGAATATCTCTATCTTGAAGATTTGCAATTGAAGATCCTTCAATGTTAGGTTTGTATAGTTTAAAATTATGTAACTTTGAATGTTCTTTCAGAATAGTTCAATTTTGAACATTGACAATTGAAAACTCTTAAATTTGAAAGATGAATAAATAAAAATTCTTGAATTTTGCTGATTTTGAAGATCAAAAGTAAAGAGTTTTCAACTCTAAATCATCCAAATGAAGAAATTTCAAATGAAAATCATCAAAATTACAGAATTTTTTATCGTAAAATTTGAAGCTTGCATAATTTTAATTTTAAGTTTCCAGAATTAAAAACTCTTCAATTTTAAAGATTTGCAATTCAAAGTTCTACCATTTTTAAGAGTTACAATTTTGAAAATTCTTAAATTTTGAAAATATATAATTCCAAATTATTGAACTTTTAAGATTTATATTTTAAAGGTATGTAATCCTGAAAGTTTTTTTTTAATAGTCAAATTTTGAATATTTACCATGGAAAATTCTCTGACCTTAAGATTTATAATTGAAGATTCATTAATTTGGAATGTTTACATTTTTAAATGATGTAATTTCAATCGTTTTTTGTAATATGTAGTTCAATATTGAATATTTGCAAATGAGGACTCTTCTATATTTAATGTGAAAATTGAAAATTATTCAATTTTTAAGATTTCAAACTGACATTGATTCAATTTCATAGATTTGTATTTTAAAATTCATCAATTCCAATTGAAGATCCATAATTTGAAATGTTTACAGTTTAAAATGATGTAATTTTGAACGTTTTTTGGAATATGGATTTCAATTTCGAAAATTGACAATGGAAAATTCTTCAACTTTTAATAATCTTAGTTGAAGTCTCTTCAATATTTAGTGTATAAAATAGAAAATGATGCAATTTTGAATGCTTTTCTTTGTAATAGTTCAATTTTATAGATTTTCAATTCGAAATTCTTCAATTTTTAAGATTTACAATTTAAGATTCATTACTTTGGAATGTTTACAGTTTAAAATTATATAATTTAGAATACTTTTTTTGGAACATGTAGTTCAATTTTAAAGATTTTAATTGAAAATTATTCAATTTTATAGATCTGCAATTTAAAATTCTTCAATTTTTATAATTTACAATTAAAGAATCATTACTTTGGAATGTTCACAGTTTGAAATGATGTACTTTCGATCGTTTTTTTGGAATATGTAGTTCAATATTGAATATTTGCAAATAAGGACTCTTCTATATTTGATGTGAAAATTGAAAATTATTCAGTTTTCAAGATTTCAAATTGAAATTAATTCAATTTCATAGATTTAAAATCGAAATTTATTCAATTTTATAGATTTGCAGTTTAAAATTCATCAATTTTAATTGAAGATCCATTAATTTGAAACGTTTACAGTTTAAAATGATGTAATTTTGAACGTTTTTTTTTTTAATATGTAGTTCAATTTTGAAGATTTACAATGGAAAATTCTTCAATTTTGAATATTTGCAATTGAAAACTCTTCAGTATTTATTTTCTATTATAGAAAATGATGCAATACTGATTTTTTTGGAACACATCAATACAACACTGCATCTAACTTTAAATTTCAATGATCATAAAGTCAGATAAAAATTATTTTATGTCGATCTAACATGATGGAAATTTAATATTTCAATTCAAACTAAAGAATTTCCATTCAATCAAAGCAACTTCAAGTGGAAAGAGAATTCTATAAGATGTCAAACTGACGTATATACTTTAGTTTATTTATTACTTAGTTTATTATATTATTATCATATTATTTAGTTTTTCATATTACATTTACAATTACATATTCAAATGAATATGTGCACTGAGAAAAATAGATTATACAGTTTATGATCTTGGATTTTAAAATTTTGAACTGCAGTCTGTAAATATTAAGCCTAATCTGGATATTAATTTTTAAAATCCTGGATTATATAGTTTATATAGTTGTATCCTTTTCAATTTCACGGAAATTAATTCTCGTTTTCATTTCAACAAAAGAAAAATTCGTTACGTAATATATGAACGATCCCTAAGTGGTATAATACATTTCTCTCTGTGCTATTTCCGAGCCTAGTATTTTTAAATGTACCTATAACTTTCCTAAAGGAAGTAACAAATTGGCAATCTCCGACCGAAATGTTAATGTACCTCTCACTAAATTGTAAATTGTATTAACTTAAAAGAAACTTTAGCCAAAGTCTGATTTCAACACTGCAATGGTTTAAGTCTAGGGCGGAAATTATCACTTGTAAAACATAAAGTCCCCTTCTATTCGCAATATCCCTTAGTAGAATATACCAGAATTTAATAACAAGAAGGATAGAGGAAAAACCTTCAAACTGAATATTAAAACTTCCTTTTAAACTATCATTTAGAATTCAATGTTACGAAAGGTGCTTCAATAAGAAAAAATTATTACAATAATGACTACCTCTTTTTATTAACAATGAAAAGTCGATACTGAATTTTATACATTTACAATATTTGAAAAAAAGTGAAAATCGAGGAGGCATGAAATAACTAACATTTACCAAGAATTCTTTCACTGACTTCCAATAAAATTTACGTCTTTTATTATAAATTTGTTGACTAGATAAAGAATAAAATTAACCAATTTAATTGAATATTAAAAAAAATTAAAATACAATTTTTGGTCATTTTTTAAATCTTGTATAAGACAATAAAAAAATTAAGAATCATTAATTTTCCAGTTTCAGGTATATTTATTACAGACTTTAACAAAGTGACAAAAGTTCTTTAGATTCAAAAATTATTTAATAGTCAAACATATTGATAAAGTTTTTTTCAGAATGAATATTCTTTTATTTTTTAAATGGAGAATATATCAAGATGCTATTCCGTGTATTTTTTATTTTTATATTACATATTTAAGGAGATAAAGGCAAGGCTCGAACTCACTTCAGACATAAAAAATAGTGCCATAATGACATAAATTTTGAAAAACAGTAGCAAAATAGTGAAACGAAATTTTTAAAATAATTAACTTATATATTAATCACGCAGGCCTCGTATCGACTAAAATGATTTTTAAACAGTCGCATACAGTTCCAAAAGATTTATTTCTTTATGAATACAGAGTAAAAGTTTCAGATGAAGAACTTCACATTGACATTTTTTTTGTCGAAGAAAATCAGATCAAACGATATACGTATAGAAAAATACACAAAAGAATAATAAAACTTGAATTTTTTTCCTCCTAGCATAAAATCCTATAGATTTGCAAATTATATTTACACAAATGAAATTAATTGTTAAACAAATTCAATTTTCCTTTTTAATTCAAAGACATACGTAAATTGAACAGATTAGTATTGTAAAGAAATTCCATAAAATTATATTGATAATTTTTCATTCTACGGAGGTATTTTGAATTTCTAAAAGATTTCATTGTGTAAACTTAGAATTCCAAACTTTATATTCATAGATGAGTCATTGCGAAATTTTGTTACCGTTTGACGAAATTTTGTATAAAATTCTTTAATTTAAAAAAATTCTAAATCTCACACTGACAGTTCCATTCCAGAAAATTAGAAACTTTTAGGGGAAGAGAAGAATAGAAAAATAAGAATTGAAAAAAAGATATTAAAAATTTGGATATTAAAAGTATAAAATCTAAAATATTAAATTTAAATATCCCAGTTTGATTATTAGTTTGATTTGTCATAAATTTATCTAACTTCCAGATGTATAGGTATCCGCTAAACTGCCACAAAAAAATTCTCGGTCATTTCTAGTTTTTTCCCGGTTTACAACCATTTTGGCCGGTCATCAAAGAAAAATATTCGAGCCCTTGAAACTAAAATTGTTCGAATTAAAAGTAATCAAAACTGAACTGCAATAAAGAATTTAAAAATAAAAAAATGCCCTTTTTCCAACTCAAAAAATAATTTAAAAAAAAATGTTCTCCCTTGAAGCTTAATAAAAATAATATAAATTAAAAATGTTATTTTTACAATTCAGAAAATAGTAAAAGCCAAAATTTTCTCTCTCCCAACTCACTACAAATGTTCAGAATAAAAAATGTCCCTGTTTCAATTTAGCTAAAAGTTAAAAAAACAAAATGCCCTTCCTTCCAAATCAATAAAAATGTTAAAAATAAAAAATTGCCCCTTTTGAAGTTGAGAAATATGTTAAATTTGCAAAATTTTCATGATTGTAACCCATTTAAAATGTCTTTACAAAATTTTCTCTTCCAATTCAGAACAAACAAAAGTGTTAAAAATAAAAAATCTGCTCTTACAATTGAGAAAAAAAATTGCCCCGTTTAATGTTAAGAACAATGTTAAAAGCACAGAATTTGCTCGCCTTCAACTCACTTTAAGTATTTAAAAAAAATTCCTTCTTCCAATTCAGAAAAAAATTAGTAGCAAAAATTTCTTCCCTTCCAACTCAACAAAAATTTGAGAATTTTCAATGACAAACCTTGAAAATGTAATTATTCCAAAAAATGTTTCAAACTACATCATTTTAAATTGGAAGCATTCGAAATTGAAGATTTCTAAACTTCCTTTTATACTGAACATTTTTTAATTTAGAATTTTAATTGTAAATTTAAAACTTTTTTTATAATAGAATCCTTCTAAGTTAAATTAATTAAATTTAAATTGTTTAAAATTAAGAATTGTCCAAGTATGATTTATACTTTCAAAAATTTAGCATGTTTTGTTAAGATTGAACAATCTACAAAATGAAATAACTGAAATTATAACGTTCAAAATTGAAAATCTAAGAATTTGGAAATTTGAACGATTCACAATTAATAAAAAAGTATTCAAATATCGCGGCTTTCAATTTTAAACACCTAGTTCAATTTTAAACAATTCCACACCATACAATTTTGAGAGCTTCAACTTTAAATCAATTCATTTTGAACACTCCATTTAAAATTGTATATTCTGAAAAAAAAAAACACCTTATAGACCAAATTTTAAAATGTTAATTGTTTCAAGTCAGCAATTAGAAAGTGTTCAATTTGAAACATTTTCAGTTTGTGAGTATTGTCTAATTTTAAACCTATGAATTTGAAATTATTTGGAAATTAAAAATAATTTATGAAGCTTCAATCAAAAATGTACGTCTGTTTAACAATTAGGACTTTCGATTTGAAACATTACATTTGTGAACGATTGCAATTTTTAACGTTTCAATTTGAAAATTGTTTAATTTTGGATAGATTTAGACATTTTCGTGCTCAAAGTTTTCAAACAAAAATTTTAATCGATCTTATTAAAAATTGCGTAATTTTATATGATAGTAAGTTAGTGACATTTGAAGTGATTGGAAAGGATTTCTACTAAATATTTTTTTCATTCCCAGTCAAAAAATAAATTCACTGTTATTTCCCGGTTTTTCGCGGTCTGAAAAAAATTGACATTAGTTTGATTTGTCAGAAAATTCTCTGACTTCTAAATGTATATTTGCATAGGTGATGTGCATTATTTCAGGTATTTTAGTTCAGTATCTTACATATTGAATTTTAATATCTCGTTATATCTCAGTTCAATATCATAGATTATGAGTTAAAACTTTATTTTTAATATCTACGGATGCTCTGCTACAATATCTAGATTTCTGCCCCGTGGTTAAATCTCTAAAATATTACCGAGTGATATCTAGATATTCTGTTTTAATATCTATTTTTTTCTTCGTGATAACGCTCTTAAACTAATAAAAAATGTCATTTTCCGGACAAACTATGCCACGTATGAAAAAAAAATCAAAAAAACAAATTGTTGCTTTAAAGAAGACCTACATTTGTCATAAAATTCTCTGACCTCTAGATGTATATTTTCATAGGTAATGTGCATTATTTTAGGTATTTCAGTTCAGTATCTTTTATAGTAAATTTTAATATCTCATTATATTTCAGTTCAATATCTTGGATTATACTCTTTAATATCTTGGACATTGTTAGTTAAACTTTTATTTTCAATATCTACGGATGCTCTGCTACAATATCTAGATTTCTGCCCCATAGAATCTCTAAGATATTACCGGGTAATATCTAGATATTCTGTTTAAATATCTATTTTTCTCGGTGTAGTCTCATCAAACATAGTCTCATTAAAGATGAAAAGTTACATGCAAAATATTTTGAAAAAAAGTAAATAGAAATGAAAACCAAGGAAGTATAAAATAACTGACCTTGTATTCATGAAAATATTATTAAAAATAAAACATTCCATTTTACGGCAAAACTATGCGAGATACGCAAAAAATATTGGGAGAAAAATTGTTCATCTCGAAAATATCTGCAAATTTATTCAAGCACATTTTTCTGATAAAACGTATAGTTTTTGTTTTAATCGTGATAACGCTCCTTAAAAAATTAAAAATTTCATTTTCTGAACAAACTATGCCACGTATGAAAAAAAATCCAAAAAACAAATTTTTGCTTATAGGAAGACCTACATTTGTCATAAAATTCTCTGACTTTCAGATGTATATTTGTATAGGTATTGTGCATCATTTCAGGTATTTTAGTTCAGTATCTGACATAGTAAATTTCAATATCTTTTTATATTTCACTTCAATATTTTGGATTATGCCCTTTAATATCTTGGACATTGTTAGTTAAATTTTTATTTTCAATATCTACAGATGCTCTGCTATAATATCTAGATTTGTGCCCCATAGAATCTCTAAGATATTACCGGATAATATCTAGATATTCTGTTTTAATATCTATTTTTCTCCGTTTAGTCTCATTAAACAGAGTCTCATTAAACATGAAAAGTTACACTCAAAACATTTTTAAAAATTAATAGAAATGAAAACCAAGGAGGTATAAAATAACTGACCTTTCATTCATGAAATTGTTATTAGAAATAAAACAATTCAGTTTTCGGAAAAACTATGCGAGATACGCAAAAAATGTTTCAGAGAAAAATGGTTCATCTCAAAAAGATCTGCAAATTTAATTCAGACCACGTTTTGATGAAACGTATAGTTTTTCTATCGTCATAACGTTCTTTAAAACATAAAAAATTACATTTTCCGGCCAAACTATGACACATATGAAAAAAATCCAAGAAACAAATTATTGCTTTAAAGAAGACCTCCATTTGTCATAAAATTCTCCGACTTCTAGATGTATATTTTCAGAGATGATGTGCATTATTTTAGGTATTTTAGTTCAGTATCTTACATAGTCAACTTTAGTATCTCCTTATATTTCAGTTCAATATCATGGATTATGAGTTAAAATTTTATTTTTAATATCTACGGATGCTCTGCTACAATATCTTGATTTTTGCCCCATAGAATCTCTAAGATATTATCTACATTACTCTAAGATATTATATTGTTATTATATTATAGATTATCTAGATATTCTGTTTTAATATCTATTTTTCTCCGTGTAGTCTCATCAAAAATGAAAAGTTACACTCAAAATATTTAAGAAAAATAAATAAAAATGAAAACTGAGGAGGCATGAAATAACTGACCTTTCCCAAGAATCCCCTCACGGATTTCGAATAATATGCACTTATTTTATTATAAAAAATAAAAAAATCACACACTGACACTAAGATTGGGGATAAAGTGGTAGGATGCACGAGATTGAAAATCTTGTCGATGAATCAAAAAATAAAATCGATAAACTGAAATCACGCAGGTGGAAGCGTCTAAGGCGCGCGTCAAAGCAAGACTGCCCCAGTTCCATCGCATTACCGCTATTATATTCCGGGCCACCATCTCTCGTACGCGTGTGAGCTTGCACGCACAGTGAGCTCATGAGCTGAGTTTATACAGCCGCTTATTCGCAGTATTCATAATTATATTATGCGAAACAGATTATTCCCTCAAGCAAAGAAATGTGAGGCTCATGCATGAGGCTTAAAAAATCGGGGAGGGCCTGAGATCTGTAATTATTTTGGTGCCGCGGGCCCACCTTATTCCTTAACTGGTCACTCCACACCTCATTTTTCAATCCCTTTTCTCAAGATGACTATCTAATTTGCATCATGTGGAAATTTCAATTTCTTTAAGCGATTTCACATTTAACTTGATGGAAGTTTACACAGGTTTTATATATTATTTTTTTATTATTTTAAATTGCTTTTAATACGAGAGCAAATGAACCTCTCGCGATCGAAAGGGGATACGCGTGGATGCAGCCTGAGAAGTATTGTCCTGAAAGTCAATTTTAAAAAGCGCTTTGTTTATCAACGAAATTTTAAGTAACGGAAAACTTCCTATGAGAAAGTTATTTATTGAGATTCAAAGAAGTTTCCAGGAAAGTTTTAGCTCGATCGGATTAATTTTTAAAAAATTATTAATGTTTTGAATTGCAGCGGCAATCTTGACGCTGCCCTATGCATGTGCCTCCTCGGCTACGAACGTGTTGCAGCGGACGATATGAAAGTCAAGTCGGATACCAAAACAAATAATAGCAACCGTTTGTAGTTCTCTTCTAAAATATACTATAAGTAAAGCAAAGAACCAGTGAATGGATTATTCTTTAGAATAGCTGCAAAAGTATTATTATTGGGATAGGTTTACTTTAGATAATACCCTTTTAATTTAAGAAAGAGTCTCAAAATGAATCGAGGTAGAAAAAATATAGGCATGAAGAGTTATGGATTAAAAATAGGAAAAAAAGGTCCAGAAATCAGGTACGATTGGAAGCCGTTAATTAAAATTTTAAATAAACTCTTATCATAATTTTAATATTTTAGGACTATTTTTTATTCTGGCTTTCTTAAGTAATTCTATTATTGAATTTTTTATAGAAAGCCTAGAGTAATTATTTTTATTTTTTAATTAATATGTTGATAGCATTATTTTTTATATTCCAGGGAAAAGAGTACGTTACAAAGTCTAAAACTAAGACAGACGGTGTTGAAGATATTATAATCCCAGAGAGATCTTTTAAGCCTATTGAATCCCGTTGTGGAGAAAAATGTTACCAAAAATTTTCAAGTCTTCAAAAAGAATAAGCATGTATATACAAAGTTTTGGGATCTCGGAAAATATAATGAACAAAATTTGCTTCTCAGTGGAATGTTAAAATGCAATAATCCAATCGAAACAAATGCAGGTGAAGAAGTAGTATAATTAATGAACAGCAGTCACTTCATTGGAATTTTTCATTTCCTACTGACGAAGAAAATTTCAGTTTGCAAGAAATTTTTTTGTGCTTTTCTGTTTTTGGGCCAGTGGCGGATTTACATAAGGGCACATGGGGGTCCCCACAAGCTGGAGGCCCCCACAAAATGAATATCCTTTTTTTCCTCCTACCATTACTATCGAATTAAATCATATATTTTCAGACACTCAAAAAATGCAATCACTTTTCAAAACTGATTTGTTATGTGAAATACTTATGTGAAATCAAAAATTATGTGACACAAGTTAACTTTTGATATTGAATTAATGGAAATAAAATGACAATAATTGTCTTTTAAGAGTTTTATATGATTTTAATGTATAGAGAATATTTTTCAACTAATATGCAAATCGCAAGGGGGCCCTCACACTATTAGTGCCCCGGGGCCCACTAAACTTAAATCGGGCGCTGGTTTGGGCAAAAGAAGAGTTGAAAATGCTCAAAAAAATATTTTAAATAAGCAGCTTTAAAAAAAATTGGCAGGTGGACGACGCGAAAGTCGTGTTAAATTAACGGAAGATTTAAAAAAAATGATTAAGGAGCATTGTTAATCAATCGCAGATCGCAGTTCACATTACAAACGAAATTCGCGTAATCTAAAATATTTTGAAGATCCTTCATTAAATCTTATAGAACTTTTCAAATTGTTCGGAGAATATTTTTCAGAAAAAAATAGGGGCTAAATTCACGTTGAGTAACACTGGTTACTGTAGTTATTTTAACCGTCTTGTTGGCTTTACTTTTAAATTACCTAGAATTGACGTGTACAACACAAATAAAAATTACCAGTGTCTTATTTGTTGGTTTTACTGGCAATTCATTTGCAAAATGAAATAAAATATGTTTTTCCAGTTCGAGGAAATTTCTATTGCCAGTGCAATAGGAATTTCGGCACATATTCGCAAAAATTAAAAAGATTAGAATGAATTGAAACTGAAGCTGAATATGTGGAAATTATTCACAATGCTGGTTCTTCATTCACAATGGTCGAGAAATGTGAAGATCTTCTGCAGGATTTTGAAAAGTTTCAAAGGCCAAATGCTAAAACCAAAAAACTTTCAAATCAGTAAAGCGTTTGTTTAAATTTGTTTTTCCTGTTGGAAAAGTGGATGTTTATGACAATTACGAATTGCAAAATCCAACCTCTTTTTTTAAGCCTACGCTTGAATTGGAAAAACCTCCACCTCCAGAAAGTCCACCTCGAATTGGATTGAAAGCGGCTAAAGTAAAGGATGTAAAAAAATCTCTATAATTATTTGAGCGCTAGAGAAAAAATTTTTTTCGAAAAGTATTTTTTAAAAGTAACAACTCAGAGTCCAAATGCCGAAGAGACTGAAGAGAGTGACGAAAATGATTGAAAGTAGTTTTTAATACAGTATTATTCTAATAATTTATTGTTCCAAATATCTAGTAAATAAATTATTTTAATTATAATATCCGACTTGACCTTCATATCGCCCGCTGCATCACGTTCGTAGCCGAGGAGGCACGTGCGTAGGGCAACGTCAAGATTATCGCTTGCTATTCAATAATTAACATCAAATTATATTGATATTTTTTTTGTTATAGATAAAAAATGCACAGTGAAAATGAATACTCAAAATTGTTACACCTCAAAATGGTTGATATTAAATGTAGTAAAATTTTGCTACATTTAATCCAAACTAAATTTAAGATATAACAATTTTCAGTATTTTTTTTACTGTATAATGCAACTAACTTTTCCTTCAATTTTCTATTCTCATCTTCATACCATATCAAGAAAAATGTTCGGGTAGAAATAATGAAATTTGTTATAAAGTACATAGGTACGAGACATTCTTTCTTCAGTAACTTTTAATAACACAGTATTATTATTCACTAAGTTTACCGGTGTAGATAAATTGAGGAAATTCAATACTAAAATAATATTACAAAACTTTCCTCCTACTTTTATTTTCAAGCATCAGACAATATTTATGAGAAAATTTACGTGAAATACTGTTTAAAAAACCTCTCTGATTTTTGGTATTTAAATCCAGTAAAATAAATGATCGTATGGCACTGATTAGTTAATTAACAACTCGATAAAATTCCATGAGCCAAATTGAATGTGTAGATTGAATCATTTACAAAGAACTTTTATGGCTTTTTCTCAAGATGACTATCTCATTTGCATAAAGTGGAAATTTCAATTTCTCTTAAAGATTTGAGATTTAACTTTATG
The DNA here is from genome assembly GCA_032362435.1 of Melikaiella ostensackeni. NCBI lineage: Eukaryota > Metazoa > Arthropoda > Insecta > Hymenoptera > Cynipidae > Melikaiella > Melikaiella ostensackeni. The sequence goes on from JAUMHM010000031.1 coordinate 67,361,233, forward strand.
GAAGTTTACACAGGTTTCACATATTATTTTTAAATTATTTTAAATTACGTTTAATACGCGGGTAAATGGATTTAAGTACTTTTTATAAGATCGCAATGTCTTCACAAAATTTTTCACTTATATTAACTTATTTGATAGATTCGCGGATATTTATAGTAACATTTTCAGAGCTTCTTTCAAAGTTAAGATTATAGATTTTGTAAGATGAACAACTTATTAAATTTTAGCTCATTGAATAATTAACGTCAAATTATATTGCTAATTTTTTTGTTCTGGTTGAAAAATTTAACGATTGTCATTATATTAGACATATGTATTATAACAAATATTACCTGACATCAGGATAATTTTAAGTGAGCTTAAATAGTGTAAAAAGTGCTAAAATTAAAATTAAAAGTTTTTTTCATAAGAATAATGAAAGGCAAACTTGGTTTTCTATTGAATAACACTAAATAAAAAAGTCTCTGCTTTTTTCCAAAAAGTTACGAACTGAAGAAAGAATTTTATTTCGCAATTGATTTCTCTAGGTAGTTTTCTTTTGTATGAAGGGATGCAGGAACACAAAATTAATCGCAATATTTTTATACAATTTTTAAAATGCTTACATTAGACAGCTTCAAATTAGAAGTGTGAGAAAAAACATTTTATCTTGAAAATGTTTCCAATAGAATAATATATAATTGAAATTTTCATAATTAGACCATTTTTAATTTAAACCTTTTAGATTGAATAATTTCCAATTATGTGAATATATATGAATGAACTTAATATATTCTACGAAATTGTAGAAATAATGTTTAACGATTTAATTTCACGTTCTAATTTGAAAATTGTTCAGTTTTATACAAACTTTAAAATCGTTGTAGAATCGTGAATGTTGTAGTCGAACTAACTTTTAAAGGATGTGACAAATCAAATCAGCCTTTGACACACTTTTTTGAGGACCCACTAATTCAATCAAAATTCAGAAATTTAGAGCATTTTCGAAATTCAAACAAAAATTTGCTAAGAATTTCAAAAATTGTTGGCAAAGGTTCTTTTTAATTCAATATTAATAGTACATAACAGTACAGAAAGTACAAACTATTTCTGTCTTTCAATTTAAATTATTTTATAAAATATTTCAAATATACAATGATCGACTTCAGTTCAAATCAGGCAGGTTCTACACCTCATGTCACAGAATCTCTCAGAAATGAAATACATATGTTGTTTTTTAGAATTAATAATAGGCGACTAATATCCTTCCGATTTCAGAAAAAATGTTTCCATGAAGTTACGTATATTTCAATTTTGACATATATTTAAGAAAATAAACACATTTTTTCAAACTTTCATAGTTTTTGGTCTAATTCAGAAAGTCGAATTTTCTTTTTGGATTCTGATGAGTTTTACCGTCCTCTTTCAAAATCCGTCAGAAAATTTGAAAAAAAAATCTAAATTAACAAAATGCTCATGATTTGTGTGAAAATAGAAAAATTCGATTTCAACAGAAAACCCACACTTATATTTTTTCTAATTTTTTGTTCAATTTGGTCCTCTATAAGGACCACATCTTGTGAGATTTATGTGGGCGAAACAATTTTTGTGGTCAATAGAATTTTCCCTTTCATAAAATCGAATTTTCGCATTTTCCTCTGGAACAAGTAAAGGTACATACAAAAAAAATGTTAACATAGAAGTTTTCAGGTTTAAAAAAGTTTCAAAAAAACTACCCCTTGCTCTTTTGTGATACCGTACATCAATTAAGAAAAATTTGAAAACTATATTTTCGCGAAAAAAAATTCTTATGCGAGCTAAACTATTTTTAAGGCTGGGAGAATTTTCTTCCCTCAAAATATAATTTTCGAATTTTTCTCGTAAACGATGGAAAATATCACAAAAGAGCAAGAGGTAGTTTTTGTGGAATTTCCAAAACCTGCAAACTTTTATGTTAACATTTTTTTGTTCCCTAATCTGTTTCCAAAAAAAAAAAATTATATGGGACAAATAATGCCCTGAGTCTAAATGCGGTACTGAAAAAGACTTCGAAATTTTCTTAAATGAAAAAACCTAAGATTTTCTTTGCGACTAAAATAAAACGAAAAAATGGTCTTCTATTAAAAACTTAGAAATTTTTTTAAATTTCAAAATTAAAATTGTTTCATCCCTCAGGGCTTAAGTTGAAAATGTCCATAGGTAATTCTTTTAGTTTTACTTAGTACATTTAAAAAGTTTAAAATAGATACTGTTTTTAGTGCTCAGACAATTTCAAATTAATAGCATTTGAAATTAAACAATTTTGATTTCGTGATATTAGAAAGTTTTTAGATTAATTTTACAATGAAATAATCATACTTAATAATTTTTATTAACGCACTGGTTAGTTAATTAACAAATCGATCAAATTGAATACGTAGATTCAATCATTTCCAAAGAACTGTTATGGCATTTCGCTAATATTTCCCCGACGTTTTAATAGGTAGGTACATAAAATTCTTGAGGATTTATGTACGGGTTTCTTAGAATTATTTTTTCAAAACTACGAATCTTTAAAGAATGTGAAGAAAATCTGAAACGAAATAATACAAGAAAATTGAAATGACGATAGCAGAGTATAACGTATACTTAAAATTGTCAGACCTTAAATTGTTCTGATTAAATTTAGATAATAGGATCTTAAATTTGAACCGATTTTCCTTAAATTCATAGAATGTATCTGTATTCAAGCAAAACTGATCTGAATTGAAGAATGATTTCCGAATTGAATCTTAATTTCAAACATACTTGTCTTAAAGTCAGATCAATTTTGTTTGAATTCAGACAAAGACAGAATTTGATGCAAAAGATTTTTAGGTGTAACAATATTTTAGGCATTTATTTTTACAAGAAGAAAATTAAATATGTTATTTGACTTCTGCATATAACTAATAAAGCTAGCAAAATGCAAAGTAATAAAAGCAAAAAAGTAAAGTTATTGCAATGTACAAAATTATCTGATTTCCCCAGTGAGAAATTAAATTCTGCCTTCTGTCCGCCTAGAAATCGATATTTCATGAGCAGATGTAAAAATAAAATTGAAAAAAATCATTCAATCTCAGAATAAACATAAAAATATTTTTATTGTGATTATGTGCTCACCTTGAGTACTGTAAAATTCTTCATGCAATTGCAGAAAAAACTTTAAACATCACTGACAACACCACTGTAACCAACAACAAATTTTCTTAAACAAAAAAATCCTTTATAAGACTCCATTATTTTTAATACAGATTATGACACAATCTCATTTAGAAAAGACTTTCTTGATCAACATTTTCGTTTACTATTGATATGAATTGACAGGCAATCGACCTACTCTGATAAAAATAGTTTACACGAAAAATGTACCAGGAGAAAAAGGGGGTTTTTAGACTAATTGTGGGTCGCTGAAAAAGAAAATGACATTAATTTATTTTTCAAAAAAAGCGTTTTCGAGATATTTGCAAAAAACGTGTTTTTTTTCATTTACCGGCATAAATCTTGATAACGGTTGATCCAATTAGCATAAACTGTGTTTCGTTCGAACGTATGATCTTTCACTTTTCGACTATATGCTGTATGTGTCAATCGGATTAAAATTTTTTGGGTTACAGGCGATGAAAGTCAAAAAGTGTATTTTCCGACCTTATTTGAAAATCACTCAGTTGCAGTTGTTCCATTTTTTCGAATGTCATCGCCTATAACCCAATAAATTTTAATCCGATTAACACAAACAGTATGTCGTCGGAAAGAAGAAGAACATACTTTTCGAATTATATACAGTTCATGTTAGTTGGATCAACAGTTCCCGAAATTTCTGCCAGTAACTGAAAAAAGAGCCACAAAACACGTTTTTTGTAAATATCTCGACTACGCTCCATTGGAAAAATAAATGAGTGTCATTTTCTTTTTCAGCGACCCAAAATTAGTCTAGAAACTACTTTTTCTTTCAGGTACACGCGATGAACCAAAAATTTGTAAACTAGTGTAATTAATCTCTCAGTGGAGAATTTATAAATTTATTTACTTTCTATATTAGTTAATTAACAAAATATATCATATTTTTCTGTTTACCCCACTTTTAATTACAAATAACCAATCATAAAATTAACACTTTCCACCATCACATTTAAATCAACCATTAATAGCAGGAAAAAACCGCAAAGCACTCCATACTGATTAACACATTCTAATCGTTCACTTTAACAGCTTTTACTCGTAGCGGTCAAAATGACAATAAATCAGACCCGATCATAATTATTACTCGACTTATATTCCTGTTAATCTACTTTTGACACTAATGAGAGAGAATTTCCCTATATGTGTTATCATAGTTTCTCAGTAATTACTCAATATTTTATATCTCAATGAACGATGAATAAAAGTGTATTTTTTAGTATACCATTAAGAACAAAATACTAAAAATACCAACAACAAAAAACACGAGATTGGCTGACTGCGAAGCACTTATTACTTTCTAATATTGAAAAGACACTTATAATTTTTCTTTCGTTTGATATAAAGGACAATTTTTATTTCTTTAAATTAAATTTTTTTAAATTTAAATTTAAACAAACCGTTTTATGGCGCGGATTTTGAAACACGTCGTTGACGGAGAGGCTCTCGTCATGAACTCACTCGCTTCTTTAGCGAAATTGGCGGTTTTGCTTCTTGTGATATGGTCCCCCCTTTACGTTCCCCTCCACCCTTAAATTCCCCCTCCCTTTATTCAAAGGTTCCCTCTTTCATCTCCATTCACTCTCGAATACTCCATGGAATACTCGCACTATTTACACAGCAGTTCTTACGTGGGTATAGCATTTTTTAGGGAGAAGGGGGGCACCTGCTTACACAAGTTAAAACGTTCAAATTCCAATGAAATTCCAGCGAAATCTGGAATTCATCGGCTTGTACTACACGGAATGAATTTTCTGGGAAAGATTTTTGCAGTAGAAGTAGTACTGGGCAGCCCAATTAAGAAAAAGTGAAATTAATTATTAAGTAAAATAGATATCTTTTGGTAAATTGAGTTAACCATTAACACCTTAATTTAAAAAAATCTTAAGTCTACTTTCTTCGGAAAATTGTTAGTGTACTGAAAAAGGAAATTCCAAAAAGTTCACATATCGAAGCTAGACCTCGAGACTATTCGCTTTCCCGGCTCATTAGAGACAAATGTACAATAAATGTACGAACAAAAAAGAGGAAAGTGTCAACAAAAACCAACCTCACACTTTTTTCTCCGTCTCCTTTATACTACTGGGGACCAACATGTTTCTAAGCCAATTTAGACTTCCTCATCAGGGATAATTTGAAGGATAACTACAGTTATGAATAATGAAACATATACGAGTATTATTATTTTATTGTCTTTACTGTATACTTTTATAAGTTTTTACAATATACTTTTACCCTCTTAAATTATCAAATAAAACGAAGATACATATTTTCTCTCTTAGAATTTTTACATGAACAGATAACAATTAAATCATTACATATTTCTGTATTTATATTACATTTCCCCCTGGCCTTAGGCTGTGTTACTCTTCTATATCACTGTTTTCTTCTGACTCAACCCCAACATTCAGATTCTTGATTACACTCTCTCTCGATAGTCTTTCGAATTCTTTTGCATATCTGCAGAGCTCAAAGCTCAGTTCTTCTTTCAGAATATTTATTAGTTTCTGTTCAATTTCGATATGCGAATCTTTTTGTAACCGAGAATCAACCTCCCTGACCAGGTCCCTTTAAATTAATCTTCTTGCTTCTTCGCAAATCCAAATGTGAGCCAATTTTTCTTCCGATACTCCACATAATCTACACAATGTATTGCTATCACTGGTATTTTTATATCCTATTATTTTTGTGGGAAGATTAGATTAAACTTTTTACAGTGTATGATTGAGTGGAAAAATATGTAATTTTAATGTTTGTTCAATAAAATCCAAACATTCAAATTGTAGGTTAGTGTTTAGTATACATTTTTATAAATTAAGAAAAAATTATTTTATACAAATTATAATATTATCTTAATCATTAATTCTATCACTGCACCAAAGGCTGTATAGATTCACTTACCGTGGTGATTGGAAAATGATTAAATAAAAGTTTCCCGGCTTTCATCTAACTCGGCATCGCTTAAGGCCTGTACACGCTCGGTTGCCGGTACGCCAGCGTAGCGGCGTTTTGCGTTTGCGTCTGGATAGAAACCATGGGGCACAATGCTTGTGGACACACTGGACAA
>JAUMHM010000031.1:67387029-67400411 GCA_032362435.1 Melikaiella ostensackeni
CCGCTACAACAAAGTCAATCATACTGTGACTTTCGCCTCTGCACCAAGTATACATGTGGATCTTTTTATGTCTGAACAAAATGTTCGTAATAAACAAGCCTCTTTCTAAGCATAAGCTTATCAATTTATCCCCGTTACCATTCGTTTTTGAGCCTCCACAATGGCTCAGTACCCTGTCGGTACCTTCGCGTTATGCACCAACCCAACCATTCATATCTCCAAGTAAAATTATTCTTTCGCCAGAATTGCAAGTCCCTAGGATATCATTTAACTAGTCCCAGAAGGTATCTTCTATATCTCTCTTGTCACTATCAACTGGAGCGTAACACGCTATGATAAATAGTCTTCTGATTCCTCTTTCATTCTAACTCATAGTAATCCAGGTGATACACATTCATACTTTTTAACATGCTGTTTCGCTCTCTCATTCATAATCGGACCGACTCCTTGGGTAACATATGATTCATTATCTACTCTTGACCAAAGTTTGAGTCCGTTCTTTATGCTTCTTACTTGGAATCCCTTCTTTTTTGTTCCCGGTACACACCAGATATGTAACTTCCTCACGCGCATTGTATCCCGCAATTCCTTTTCCTTAAGATCATTTACACCTCTAGCATTCCGAACACCTAATCTGCATTCATCGCCTGAAACTTTTCCGAGAACATGTCTTTTGTCAGTAGAAGTGTCAATCCTATCCGAGTCTACATTATTTTTTGTATTATTCATTCTCAAAAGTACACACTTAACTACAACTTGATGCCAGAAATTCATTCCAAAAGTATGAAATCATGGCCAAATTAAGCAGCTCAATCGCTATAACGTGGAGTGTCTATTCATAACGTCAGTCCCACCAAACTTCGGCCATGCAAGGGAAAGTATGAAAACGAAGCCAAAACCTAAGGAGTTGTGCTCGGTTCGTGTTGTATACTGAGGAGGGCACCAGTCTCCTGCAGTTTGGTCTCGAAGATGAGAAAAGACCATTCAATGCGAATTACACGAATTACGACTATAAAATTAAGGAAAAGCACTATAGATATTTTAAAATAAACGCACAAAAGAAGTTGACCTGATTTTTCTTTTAATTTTTTTTTTAGATTCCGATTCAAACCATCCTCGACAACGATTTTCGCTAGACTGTTTAGTCCGAGATACTTGAGGTGTAATATGACATTTCCAAGATGTTCACTTTTGCCTTCGAAAGGAGAATTTTAAAAATCGTCGCGTGAATTAGAAGAAACCTCTTCTATTCAAAAACTGAAGCCTTTGGGAAAAATATGTTTATCAAAAAATGAAATAGTACAAACAAAATACTCATCGTGAATTTTGTTGTCATTTCAGTAGTCATGGAATCTTTCAATTGCGCAACACTTGATCCTTCGCTTTGAAACAAGACTTCAAGAACTAATTACACTTTCAAATCGAAAAATTTTGCGGACAAAAACATGAATTACAACTGGAAAATGTAGGAAAAGCACTATAGATATTTTAAAATAAGCGCACAAGAGGAGTTGACGTGATTTTCCTTTTAATTTCTTTTTTGGTATGGCATCTTCCTCGTAGGCAACGAGGATATAATTGCTTTTATCTAAATGTATATCAAAGCCATGGCAACATTATTTTTTGATAAGTACCAGGTTAACATTCTAATTAGTTATAAAATTGCAAATTGTATGTAATGTATTGTAGGTGGACTTCCCACCTCAAAAAGTGTTAATAATAATAAAAGCGTACAATTTTGAGAGCTTTGAGAAAGAATACAATTTGTTTGCTATTCAAACTTTAGATCTTTCATACAGAAGATCCTTTAAATTATATAAATTTAAAAGTTTCGTTTTCCTATCAAAAAATTCTTCACATTTAAAAGGCCCGAATTAACTTAAACTTTAATGAATTAAGTTTAATTTTTTTGAGTTTAAAGTTGAGCTGAACACTTTAATAAATTAAGTTTAATTTTTGTGAGTTTAAAGTTCAGCTTAACAGAATTTTCATCGAACTTACATGGTGACAACTCAAGACTCAAACCACCCGCACAGCAACGGATATCGGCAGGATATCCTGAAAATTTCCCGGGATATCCTGGGCACGTCCTAGGGATATCCTGATGTTATTTTTGCGATATCCTGAAGTGCGGAAATGTCGATATCCCTAGGACGCCCCAAGGATATCCGTAGGCGATATTCCAAAGATATCGCGAGTGAGACAACGTTTTTGAAAAGAAACAATTTCTTCCAAACAAGAAGCTTTTTGTTTAAATCGGATTTTAATAGCAACTCTGGTTCAAAAAGTGATACTCTTGCTTAGAATCACGGTTGAAATATCACGACATATTTGTTGTTCATTGGATATCAAAGCTAACGCGTAGAAAGAACTACAGATTTTTCAGACGAAATTTTTGTTCTGCCAGCATGGGCCCGTAAATTCCAAAATTACCTGACAGTTGTCAGTCTCTCCTTACCAGGCTGAAGACGCGTCCCCTCGCGCCCGCGGAGCAGCAGAACCGGGTGAAGGCAAGCGCCGCGAGTGCAGCGCCAGCGAAGCTCGACGCGCGCACTTCCCGCCACTCGATTCTGCCCTCTCTAACGTAGCCTCCCGTGAACCCCGTCGGGGGAACGGGCATAAAAGGTCGTGTACAAGCGAAGGTCGGTAGTTCCGCTGCAGCTGGGGCCTTGGCATTCTAGGCAGCAGCAAAAGAAACAGCCTGGTACTCCAGTTGTGAGCCTTGAGCAATAATATTCCTAGTGTATAGTGTGCAATGAAGGATATTTGCATAGTAAGTTTCTGTCTCCTCTGAGTTATTACCATACCTTCTATTGAACGTGGCACAGCCGACATACTGGCTGCGACCACGAGGCGATCTCGCTTCGCGAGCGTCTCTCTCTTTTCTCCCTCTCCGTCAGGCAGCCGGCATACTGGCTGTCGCGACAAGGCGATCTGAGTAGCTCGGCGCCTCCTTTCCTTCTTCCTCCCCCAATCCGATAGCCGGCATACTGGCTATCACCCCGAGTCGTTCTAGGTCTCTAGGCGTCTCTACCCACCAACTTCGTCCAAGGAACCCCTTCTCCACGCGGTGCGGATTAGCCGGCATACTGGCTAACTCCGTTTCGTGCATCACTCCCTTACCAGCCGCCACTTTCCCCGACTCTCTCTCTCCCTAGATGTGACTCCTCTTCCTCATCCGCTTTTGACCCGCGCGCCATCTTGCAACTAGCGCGGCTGGCGTTCACACCGCGTGCGCTGATCTCTTCACTCACACTACCCAAACAAATGAAAAAACGAAATACCAATAAACGCTATAACAAATAAGACCCTATAAACCCTAATGGATTCTTATTACAATTCAAAAGAAATCTTGGTAAATTACAAAAAAAAATATTTTACCTCCTATTGGACTCCATGGATAATTGAAATCACTATGATAGACACTTAAAAATTCTAATTTCCAATACAAATTTTTTTAGGAATTCTGCAAAAATTACCTGGAAGACCCAAAATAATTGGGTGTATTGAATAACTGTCGGAATAATAATTGTAGGTCTCTATGAAATACATATTTTTTTATGCATTCATTTTTTTAATTGAAACAACCCTTCTCGAGGAAAATCGAAAGAAAAGGTGAAAAAAGTGAACTAAAAATTTGTTGATATTTTTTAGAAACAGTGGTCATTCTTGATTTTACCTTCTATTGGACATCATGAAAAATATATATCAGCATTTTCGAAACTTAAAGACCGTAATTGGGTAGTTTTTCACCCGATCAAAATTTTTTTTTATGAATTCTACAAATATTGCTCGAGAGACGCAAAATAATTAGTTATATTGCAAAATGGTTTGATTCAAAGTTATAGATTTTTATGAAATACATCTTTTTTAATTCATAATTTTTTTCATTGAAACAACCCTTCTCCAGGAAAACCGAAAGAAACGGTGAAAAAAGTACAACAAGAATTTGTTGATATTTTTTTAAATCAGTCGGCATTTTTAATTTCACCTTCCATTGGACTCCATGAAGAATATAAATCGCCATTTCCGACACTTAAAACTCCTAATTGGGTAGATTTTGTCTCGATCGCAAATTTTTTTTTGAGGAATCCCGCCAAAATTGCCGGGAAACCCCAAAATTATCGAATTTATTGAAATATTGTTTGAATAAAAGTTGTATATCCTTATGTAATACACACTTTTTGACAAATATTGACAAACATTGACAAATAAATACAATAAATGACAGGATCCAACAAAAATGACAGGAAATTAGAACTTTTTTCGATTATTTAGACGAATCTTGTACTTTTTTGTGTATATTGTCGTATTTGATTGTAGTTTCAATATTTAATAAGACAGTGTACAAAAACTTACAATTTTTGCATTTTTGCATAAAAGTTGTTCTTTTTCGACCTAGGGTCCTAGGATGATAAAATATTTAAAACACTGTGAGGAGGTAATTTCACGTTAAACTGTGCAAGTGATTGCTATTACAAAAACTCTTTTACGTTTAAACTATAGAGTATTAAGATGCAATAATCACTAAAAAATATTTAAAATGTTTAAGCCTTAGAGCTTAAGATTAAACTTAACTTTTTTTCGATTTTATAGAAATTATTTCATTTAAATATATTTGTCGTCCTAGGTCAAACATAAAACAAATATTTTGATACAGAAACTGTAATTTTTGTATACTTTCTTATAAAATATCAAAAGTACAAGAAAAAAACAATATACAAAAAAATACAGAAAAGTACTATACAATATTTACAATAAATTTTGGTTGTAATTTTTGGTATTTATTTGTACTTTCCTGTAAAAATGATTCTAGTTTTTCGTACTTATTTGTGAAAAATTTTCCACAGGGATTCAAAAATTAATTTTTAGTTCAGTTTTTAAAAATTAATTTTTGTGAAATTTTGAATAACAAAAAAAAACTACACAATTAGGTTTTTTGAGGGTCGAAAATAGCGACTTATATTTTTCATGGAGTCTATTAGTAAGTAAAACTAAAAATTCTCACTTATTTTGAAAAATATCGAAAAAAATATTTTATTCTTTTTCTACCCTTTTTCTATTTGTTTGAAGAAGAATTGTGTCAAAGAAAAAAATTAATGGAACAAAAAGATGTATTTAATAGAAATGTACAACTTTCATTGAAATAATTTTTTGATACAAACAAAATTTTTGCACTCAGAAAATGATTTGGTTATATCAATAAAGTTTTTGTTAGTTCAATCATAGAATATGGTTACTATTTGGATAACAAAATATTTCGTAGACTCAACCAAATTTCTTGGGATTTAAACCAAATTTTCATGTATATAAAAAAAACATTTCTTTTCATGCAACAATTTTTTTTCTAATTTGAGTGAATCAAGAAAAACATTTTAACATTTTTTTTTTTTGGTTTTCCGGGCGATTCTGTAGAATTCCTTACAAACTTTTCTTTGATCTAGACCAAATTTTGCACGCTTGCTTATTAGGTAAAAAAGAAAATGATAGGTCATCAGGGTCTTTCATTTTCAGAAATTTGTATTTTACGCTACGTTCTATCAAACGTACCATATGTATAAATCTATATTTAAATCGATTTATCTAAAGAGGTTATTTAATCTAGAGTTTGAATAACACTTAATTAGTGAAAAATAACAATAATTAAGAAACGTAACAAAAAAATTACAAATTGGTTACGTTGGCGTTGTGTAATTAATTACGCTGCTCATAGCTGCGAATGAATTATATTTTATTCAGGTTAAAAATCCTTTGAACCCTCAGATTATTAAAGATTATTTTACAGAAATGTCTAAGAATCAGTATTTTGCAATAGGATTACATTTAATAATAATAATAATAATATAAATTAATGGAAATGTCGTTAAGGGCGGATCCAGAGAGGAGCGATTGGGGCTGTTGCCCCCCGCCCCCCTTTCGAGATTTCAAGAAACCAAATAAAAAATTTAAAAATGTGTATATCAGACACATAAAGTACTTAAGGCCTCTTGATTTCCTTTTTTTATTTTTTAATTATTTAATTATCAGACCTTATTTTTAGTACATGTATCATGGCTATAGTTGTTGTAGGTAGCAACATTTTTTAAGCAGAGTTCGATAATAATTGAAAAATATAAATAAAGTTGAATTTTACACTTTATTATATTAACCCAATAAAAATTTGAATTCTTAAATTCTGCTAACGCTACGATCTCCATTCTTTCCTTTTAGTGAAAAAATACTGCCATGAATTTTATTATATTTTAAAAAAATTGTTTAGAGTTTCCGCTAGGCCGTTTTAGGTCTAAACATGAATTTTCTTAATTTTCGCTTTTTAAAAAATACAAATTTGAGGCTAAAAATTTCTTTGACCCCTAGAAAGTATTAGTTATTTATTGAGAAATAAGCCCTAAATTTTATGAAACAAAAAAATTAAGATATTATCTGGCTTAGAATACGAAAATTTCGAATTTCATTACAATTAAAGGTCTGAAATAGCCCCGAAACACTTTTTCCCTGGAACAATATGCACAGAATTTCTCTCACAATATAAAGAGAATATTTTTCATAATGAATAGATTAAAAATATTTATACCAAGTGACAGAAAAAAATCTTGAATTTCGAAATATACAAAAAATACACATTTTTATAGTTTAAAGAATGTTTAGAAGAATGCAAGGGAATTCAGGAAACTTTGATGAAATTCATAAGAATTCGAATGAATTGAAACAAATTTAAAAAATAAAAACATTTCCATTGAATTGAGACGAATGGAAGTGAACAGAATTCAGTGCGAATTCAACAGACTTTAAGTGAATTGAAAGGAATTCAAAAAATAAAAATTAAACAATGAATTAGATAAAATTTCATTGAATTTAGAGGAGTTTAAGGGAAATAAAAAAAAATCCGATAAAATTCATAAAAATTCAAGAAAATTGAAAACAATTCAAAAATTTTTTGAAATCGGTCAATACTAATCCATGCCCCCGGCTCTATGAAATTAACATGGGATTTTAAGTGGGAAAAGCTTATTTTCAAAACAATGGGGAAAACAAGTACACAGAAAAAAGATTCTTTGAATCGAAGACAATTTCCTCGAATCAAAGAAAAATATTCATTGGCTCTCAGTCAAAAAAAAGTTTCTTTGAATCGAAGAAATAGTTTTTTGTTCCAATGAATTTTTTAAAAATTTAAAATGATTTTCTTCAATTTGAATTTATTTTTGGTTAAATGAAAAAAATTATTGCAAAGAAACGGTTTCTTTAATTCAAAACAAATATTTTTCTGAGTGTACTTGTTATAAACTTTTTATGAATTAAAGTTTAGTCGCGTCTTAAGAAATCTCAAGAAATGATTTTTACTCAATATTTTTAATTTTAACCTCCGTCCCCTAAAGCCCCTTGTAATGTGCCTGAAAAATGCCCCAAAATATCAAAAATAGCAATTTTATGTCAAATTCATGCCAAAGACGACTTTGTAGAAACTTTTTGGAATAACTGGTTATTATTCGGTAATACATAATTTTTCAATATTTTAAAACTAATTTTTAATTTTGTAAACAATCAATTATTGTTTAAACAAATCTTTTTCTTCAGTAAATCGTGAAAATTTATTATTTTTCTGGATGAATGATTCAGTTCATGAATTTTAAGTGTTGTTTTTTTTGTTTAACGTGTTTTTTAATTGATTAAACAATTTATATTTGTATGATAATAATAATAATAATTTAAGACATTTTGCAATTATTTAAACAATTTTCATTTGCTTAAACATTTTTTTCCTGAAAATAGTGAAAAGCTAGTATTTTCTGAATTAATAATACAGTCAATTAATGATAAGAGTAATGTTTTTTTTAAAGGACAATTTGAAAATCATTCAAACAATTAATAATCATTGTTTAAACAATGAGTATATTAAATTCTATTGGTATAACAAAAGTATAGCTCTTTTTTTCATAAAATAATCCTCGTAGATTATTGGAACCTGTGAAATGAAAGTAATTTGTATTTTAGTTGTTCTAAAATTATATAAATTAAACAGAGCAGTGAAGTAATTTTTTTTATTATAAATTTATTTTGAGTATCGGATTACAATGTGGACTTTTGGAATTGTGGACCTAAAAGTTTTTACGGCATTACGTGTGACAATGTATTTTTGTAGCTGTTTGGGAATTGGTACGAAACGAAACGTTACTGAAAAAAAGGTTTAAGCAATTTGGTTTAAAGCAATTGTTTAAATAATTTACAAACTGTCTTTCACAAAAATATTATTCTCAACATTCATTAACTGTATCATTTATCCCCAAAATATTAACTTTTCACGATTTTCAGGAGAGAAAAATTGTTCAAACAAATTCAAATTGTTTAAATAATTGAAAAATGTCTTAAACGGAAGAGTTTATTCTCAATATTCATGAACTGTGTCATTCTTCCCGAAAATAACAAATTTTCACGATTTACTGGGGAAAAATATTTATTTAAACAAATCATAATTGTTTAAACAATTGAAATCGTCTTTGGCAAGAATTTCACATAAAATTGCTTCCTTAATACGTGACTTAACTTTAATTTATAAAAAGTTGATAACAAGTAGTTGTTTCCTCCATTGTTTTGAAAAATGAGCTTTTCCCATTTAAAATCCCATGTTAATTTCAAAGGCCCGGGGGCACGGGTTAATACTGACCGATTCAAAAAAAAACAGGGAATTTCTTTCTTCAGGAACCCCACGAAATGGGGGGATCGTTGCTCTCCAGCGTCCACAAAATTTTTGTAATGCATTTTTGGACCATCCTAATCATACAGGAATTCCCCGTGAAAAAGGGGAATACCCTTCCCCTGTAGCAGATCTGTTTTTGAAACACTTTAGCAAGACGGGTTGCAGTCCATTTAAAGGTCAGCCATTAAAATTTAAATAGCAAATTGGCAACACAGTCTACCTTACCGACTTGTCTGTGGCTCATGAGTTGAGCGGCTCCTCTGGTAACTGGTTTGCTCAGTTTGCTAATTGCTCAACAAGCCGGAGTTCTATAATGTGTACCTGACAAAGGAGAGGTTTTTTCTATTTCTTAGGAAGTTATTAATCCAAAAAAATGTTTATTGTGGGACTCACAGGCGGAATTGCTACTGGCAAAAGCACAGTCGCTCAAATAATGCGAGAGCATGGTATACCTGTCATCGACGCAGACATTGTCGCCCGAAAAGGTTAGGAATTACAAATTTCGCCTCTACTCCTTTTATGAGAAACAAAAAAACAATCATTCATAACAAAAATTATTTCTTAGCCAATTCTTTAAAAATCATACGATTTTCGTATCATTCCTTTAATTTTACTGAATTTCAAATATATTTTTTATGCGATCAAAGTCCTCACGTGAAACGTCGGTTTTATGAAACCACAATTTTTTCCTCAAGCTAAATTTACTAATTCACAAAGCTCATTTATATGTCTAGTCATTAAATATCGTTAATCTTTATTCATTAATAGCTTAAATTTTCTGTTCAGAATTTGCAAGCAAGTTTGTTGTTGTCGTAAAAGTTCTGATGACTTGTCAAAATTAAAATAAGTGCGTATATAATTTACTAAAAGTATCTCTGACGTTTATTTTGTACTAGAATTTTTCGTTGAAGAGTTTATCTCTATATGTACTAAAGTATTACTCAAAGTTTAACGAGTATTTTATTTGTTGTTCCAATAATTTGTTTTTTTGCTTGATCAGAATGTGATCTATCCCAACCGAAAAATTGTATAATTTAACAAGATAGAATTTACTAATGACAAACCACCTTCACCTTAAAATTTGAAAATATAATTTTTTTCTCATCCCATGTTTTTGCAACAGTCGCAGCTAGACCTTTTGCAGAATCGTTGGATGCCTAATCTGTCAATACTTCATAGAGAAAATATTTATTGATGACTTGGATAAAAAAAATTGTTTTTAGAAAAATGCAATAGTTTCTTTTGTATTTTAGTTGTTGAACCAGGAAAGCCAGCGTGGCACAAAATACGAAAGGAATTTGGACCAGATGTTTTTCTCGAAAACGGAGAACTGGATCGCGTAAAACTGGGGGATCTGATATTCAACGATGTTCAGAAGAGAAAAAAGTTAAATGCCATAACTCACCCTCATATTTATAGGGAAATGGGCTGGCAAGCTTTTAAATGTTTTCTGAAAGGATATCCTTTCATTATTATGGATTTGCCATTACTTTTCGAAACTGGCCATATGCTCGGATATTTACATAAAGTCATCGTTGTCACCTGGTAGGTTGATAAAAAATTCGTGATTCGTAATACGTCCAAAAACATAAACAGATTTCGAATTACTTTCTAATACTAAAAAATGTTTCTAAATTTTGTATAGACCAAATTTTCTCTTTTTAGCGAAGAAGATCTTCAGCTTCAGCGATTGATGGAGAGATCGGGCTGTACAGAAGCGAAAGCAAAATTGCGGATCGCCGCACAAATGTCCCTGGACAAAAAGGCGGATATGGCAAACTTCGTTATCGAAAATTCGAGCAGCGACCGTGACACGCGTGAGCAAACTATAAGAGTAATCAATGTTCTCAAGAGTTACCATCAACACTGGAAGATAAGAATTTTAGTAGGTTTTTGTTGCACAGTCCTACTGGCTGGTGCCTATTGGTTAAGAACCAAGTCTATAAAATCTGTACCCGCAGTTGCATAAAACAGCGTGTAAACAGATCTTCAATAGCTTCTGGTTGCTATCGTGTTTTCGCAGAGCGCAGCGTTCTCTCGACGTTGAACTTCGAGAAAAAAGATTCCATTTCGTTTATATAATAGTATATATCGCGAGAATTAGGAGCTGATCGATTCCTATTTTTTTATAGTTTGCTATGATTTTAGTATGAAGTATCTCAAGAATTTTTATTTTTAAAAATATTTCATTAGGACTATTTTGCTTGTTTTTGATCATTTATATTTGTCGCATAGATGTGTAAATAATTTGAAATGTGCTCCAAAATTATATCAGCACGAGGCGATTTCCTTTCTATAGAAATTTGATCGATGTACAATTTATAAATATAAATATCAAAGTCTGTCACTACCCCAAAGTTCCTCGAACTTGCACTAAATTCGGGTTGAAAATCCGAAGATTTTTGTTTCTACGATTTAAAATGTTCTTCCAGATTTCAAAATGTAGTTTGAAAGTTTTTTTTATATTTAAGTATCTCATGCATTTATAGATTAGAGGTGAGAAAATCTTAACTCTATTGTTGTAAGATATAAAACATGAGAAAATTAATGGGGTCAAGTTTGGATGAAATAAAAAAATAACTTTGGAAGGAATAAGAGAGTACTTGAATCCAGACACGTATTTATTTGGTTTGCAGGATGTAATGTGCTTGTTTTTCTTCTTTAAATCTACTTATTAGAATCGGCTTTGAACTATCACTTCTAGGATTATAAACCTAAGGTTCCTTACCTGTTAACAAATACCTTAATCGACGCGATAAGTACTTAATTTATTAAAATATCACTATCTTATAAGAATATTTAACTTATCTATCGATAATGGAAGTATAAAAATTATTTTTATGACATATCAATCCGAACAAAATATTATTTACAGTGTTGCGTAGAGAACAATCGTTAAGGTCTTTTAAATCTCTTAAATTTGTACTACCCATTTTTTACACAATTAACCTGCGTATAATTTTGTAAAGGTGATGTTTACCTGGGAAGAGATTTTACAACTTTACCAAAAACATCATTTGTATAAATCACGTTTTTTGATTGCAAATGCTTTTTTTTTAAAAAAGAAAGAAAAAATGAATTGAAAATAAGTGTTTGCGGATTCTGTTCTAGTATCTAGAGTTTTTGTTAGAAATTTGGTGCGCGATACCTAGAAAGCTGTAAAATCTATTAAAATTCATTTAAAGTGTATTCCACTTCAATAACATTCAATAAAATTCAAACTTAATTTGTGTAGACAGAAAAAATTGCAATCAACATCCAATTTTATTTTAAAATCGATGTGTAGCTTAATATTTAAAAATAACTTTTAAACTTTTTAAATCCGGTGAAAATAAAAAATAAAATAATTCAATCACTCAAATTTTGCAAAAAAAAAATCTGTCTTTCCCCTTTTGTTCGCGGTTTTCAATATATTTTCCCCGTCAATGGAATTTTAAGAAAAAAAAACTTCCTGCTAAATAAACAAATGAGCTATGGAACTCTAAAACCGCCTCATTCCATTTTCAGAAGTCACTTGTCATTCATTATGCTCTGTGACAAATGACATCTGAAAATGAATTTAGGCGGTTTTAGCTTTCCATAGCTCAAATTTTAATATCTTCGTATTTTTTATTTATTTATTTTTTTTTAATAATAAAACCAAATGAGATCAAAAATCTTTAAAAACAAAATCATGAATTCATATTTTCATATTATACGAAAATTATTAATTATTTTATCAATATCTGATTAATTGGTAACGTTTTTTACTAAAAATTTGAAACATTCAACATCAGAAAACAAACTACCGGTGGTGATCTCTCTGTTGTAGAAAATTCCTGATAAAATATCGAATTTTCAAATTGCAAAATCATCTAAAAATCAAATACGGATTATTATCGGGAGCTGCTGAAAATAATTGAGCATTCTTACCAATTACTCACATTCTGTACGATTTGGACTCTTATACAAGGATCTAGGAATCTATTTCTAAGCTAATAACATAGAATACACTATACTTATAGCAATTCTTGAACTAGATTTATTATCTAGGTAACATGATTTTTTCTTAACTTCGAGCTTGAGTCACAAATTGTAAAAATAAGCAAAGATGGCAAACCACTTCAACGTTGATTGAGTCGCGAAAATCACAAAGAGGAAATCTAATGAGACATCAATTAAGAAAGTCAGTCTCTCAAACGATCTTTGAAATTTGAACCTAGAAAAGATTCTTTGTTCAGAGGAGACAAATTTATTGGAGAACTGGCCTGAGTTCCTGTGTCATGATTGGATAAGAAACTAACGGAGCTGTTGCTCCAGATATTGAAAGGGGCAAACTCGGAGGTTGTTGATTATTTGGTGGCTGGTTGGTTTGCTGAGGACCGGAACCACTCATAGTGATGGTTTGCTGGGCCATCGTTACAATCGGTGGAGGGATTGAAACTGGAGCCATGGAGACGGCAGATATAGAAACTGGAGCAACAGTTGCTAGACTAACTGGAACTGTAGCTACACTAGCTGTGACAGTTCGAAGAGTTCCAGCAGCAACGGCAGCGTTCACCATTTGCTGAGGAGTTGGTGCCTGCGATGGAGGAACTGTATTTGTAATTGTAACTGCCGGAACCGTAACTGAAGTCACGTTCGTCGTTCGCTTTCCATTCATCCGTAACTGAGCATTCTGGTCCAGCAGAAACTCGTTGGTAGCTGT
>JAUMHM010000031.1:67406553-67436374 GCA_032362435.1 Melikaiella ostensackeni
CTCGTTGGTAGTTGTCAAGTCGCTGACCTGGAAAATTGAATTTTAAAATCAAAAGACGCCTTCAAAATGAGAAAAATGGTCAAGTCTTGTAGTTGTTTGTTCAGTGGGTGAGGGGGACCTGCAGCTCAAGGTGGATTCCGAACCATCAGGTCCGGGGTAGAAATTAGGGAGAGAAAATAAATTCACTGCTATTTCCAGGCCTTAAAAAATTCTTTCTACGGCCAGGGCCTAGAAAAAAAATGGATTACCACTTGAAATACGAACCTGCTTTTTGAGTTCTTCAATCTTTTTTCTCAAGAGAGCATTTTCATCTTCTAGGATGATGGCTCTGGCTTCATTTCTAGGTATCACTGGATAATAGTAACCAGAAGTGATAGGCTGAGCGGGATGTTGTCCAACCAGATGCGATGTTTCAAAATGCAGAAGTGCTTCGCCAGAGACTAATCTTCTTTTTGGTTCTGGAGGTCCTATATAATCAGGAGGATGTGGAGATGTACTGTATCCATTAGTTGCGATCAGAGCATGATCTTCCAAAGGCCAATGAAAACTGGTAAAAAATTATCAAATTTTAAACCGAGAAGAGAATACATTACAAATATAAATTCTGGATTAATATATCCCCATTGTAGAAATATTTAATTATTAAAGAGTTGGTATTTTCAATTCAAAAACAATTTTTTCATTCAAATCTAATATTAAAATAGGCATTTCTATGCAATAAAAGCAGATGCGCAATTTATGTCTGAGTAATGATTCATGCAGATTTGCCACAAACAGACCACGCTTATAATTTAAACCAGTGGCTCTTACGTAACCCCTTGGCTATTAATATTCTACTAGCAAGTTTAAATGTCTAATAGTTTTTATTTGCAAGACGTTGGAGCCATTCTTTGCAATATAAAACTCTACCATAAATGTATTCAATAAATAAATTTCTCTTTTCAACTTGAATTAATTTCAGGCCCCACAGTCCCTATGGGATAAAAAATATGGTACAAAGAGTACTTTTTTCACGCCTAAAGGGCACCCTTTTTCACAAAAATGGGGTACGATGAAGAAGTTATTGAAGGCAGTCGATTTTTCATAGGTATAGGTACCGTCATCCGGGGTAATTATGGATCAACGTTTATGCTCTATAACTTTATGATTTCTTTTTCTACCTTTGTAATACGACTTTCTGAACATTTTATAAACAATATTCTTAGGAAATATAGTAAAATTTCATTAAGGAAAAAAATATTCTACGGAATAATAGCCTTGATCCATATTTCCCACCGTGGTCCATAATTACCCCGGTCGATGGTAGTCATTTTTCTGTAATTCAAAATTAATCTTTTAGCTATTTTGAAAAATCTTTTAAGCAGCTCAAGACTTCCTACTAATGAAAATACATTAGAAAATTTTGAAAAGCTGAAAGAATGAAAGATAGTTAAGCAGTATCATTTAAAAATTATCACTTTTGAGTTAATCTATTTTTAATTCTTTCAAATTTTCTTGATTTTTTTTCTGCTGTATATCTATCAGTAAAAATTTCTGAGGTATTCAACAAATTTTTCCAAATAAGCTCAATTTTTAAACACAAGGATGACTGTTTGGAAAACCTGCTATCATTTTGCTTTTGTTTCCTCAGCACTTGGCAATTTTTCTCTAGTGTCTGTCAAATGTGAAATTATCTCTTATGGATCAGTATATAAAAATCTGTCAAAATTTGAAGAGACTTTTCTGACCTACGAAAATATGTAAAAAAAATTGAGATGTATGAATATATAAAAATTATAAAAATAAGCACTTTTTCATAGAAATTTCGCTAACGTGCAAAATTAATCCATTCAACAATATATTTATTCTAATTTTACATGTGATTTTGCATTTATTTCAAAACCTACACTATTTTTAATCGGGAATTTCAAATTTGACAGTCTCAACTTAAAATTGCTAAAGTTTGAATGTCTTCAATTTAAGCTTGCTTATTAAAGTCGAACATTCCAATCTAAAATTATTTAATTCTTAATGTTTCCAATTACAATTTTTTAAATTTCAAACGCCTTTAATTTCAAGCTATTAAGTTTTGGCTCTTTCAAGTTTCAAATTGTCAGAACATTAAGACTCAATTGGAAGTGATAACATTTTGAACAATTTAAATTTCAAATTGTTTAAGCACTAAGGCCTTAAATTTGAAATAGTACCATCTGAAACGATTAAAATTGAAATCTAACGAATTGTATATAGTTGAATTTTTTAAATTCGAAATTCAAAATTATTCAAGTTCAAAAGCTTTCAATTTGAAATTTAGACTATCGACTGAACATAGGGTACTATAGGGGCCAACTCTTGAAAATAGGGTACTTTAGGGACCACAGCTAAATATAGGGTACAATAGGGGATATAGGGATCAGTCTGCGAGGACTGTTATTTACAAACTATAAAAAATTATTTAAAACACATTAAATTTGCAATAAACACCTCCTGTCTTCTTCAAATCTGCGAGTATCTCCACTGCCAGGACAATTAAAATTGTTCTGAGGTCTTGGAGGATTCATTTGTGAAACAGGGATCATATTGAGTTGTGGTTCGTCTTTCTTGCAATGCCTGAATTTGCAATTCACTCTTTGGCAACTACCTTTGACAAAGTCTTTGCAAATCGGCAATTCCTTTTCAATTATACTTTTAAGCCTGCTAAGAATGTGCGCTGGTAATTCACCCGTAGATCTAAAATGTTTCTCTTCACTTTCCGTGCAGTGAAGAAACTTGCAGCCGGGCCAATTGCACATGCCATTTTGAAAGTCGTGACAGAACGTGTACTCGTCGACCGGGGCATCCTCTGACCTTTCGTGAAGATACTTGCACCTTTTGCCTCTGTGGCAAACATTGCGAAGAAAATCTCTGCAAACTCGGTTGGGAGATGATTCCCTATTGGTATTAAATCCGCCTGCCATTCCTGGGCTATGGGCTATTAATCCAGAATTAAATTTTTTCTTTATTAGTGAAGCATTCCTAGCAACTCTTTGAGTTTAGCTTCTTTTCAGTCTCCAACTCTCTCGAAATAAGATGGATCTCGTCCTGTAAAATTAGAAAAACTTTATAAGAATTTGGATCAAATAATTTTTTTAAAGAAAAATAAGAAATGAGTTTCTCAAGTTCAAGTCTTGCGTGTGAGTTCAAAATAACATAAAATAAATAATGTATTACAAGAATATAAGAACGTGAATATGCGATATCATCAATATTAACTATAATATTATCAAGCTTATTTATTATTAAGCTTTTGACGTATTAATTAGCTTCCTTATTAAAGTATAATTTTATTAAATTACTAATGAAATGACAACGTAAGAGCGTTCAACTTCAAAGACCAATTCATATCAGTTTCGTGCAGATATTCTTTGAAATGTTTCAATTTGTTAAATACAAAAATTAAGTTTTAAATACTTATATGTTACAATATTTCACATGAAGTAATTTTAGTACTTATAATTTATTTGTAACAATTAAATAACAAATTCCTTGAGACTTTCCAGTTTTCAGGAAGGATTCTTAAATAAAATTTGTAAAAAAACATCTGAATTTGAAGCTCTGAAACAAATTTAAAATCACTTCAAAGTAGTCTACTTTAAAATCGATCCAATTATCTAAATTAATACCTTTCATTTTTACGTTTCTGCTTATAAAAATTTATGTTTAACTTATGTTGTTTTAAAAAAAAACATGGAAACAAGCTAGAAAAGAACCAAATCGTCAGCGGAATGCCAAGGCCGTAAAATACATAATTAACGAAATGACTTCCATTTACTTCTTGGCACGTTACAAGCCCCAGTGCATTCACTTTCACAAAGTTTAGAATCTAGGAGATAAAAAAACATTCCCACGCCGTACTGACAAGAAAGGATATCACGGAACATGGAACGGAAAGGAGATTACTTCGAAAACGTCAAATAAAAACATTGTAAAATTGACAAATTTAACTAATTTAATTTTTTTAATATAATGACTGTTACATATGTAGGTAATATCAACAATATTATGTACAAAATTTACTTGCTGTACCTAACGTATTGCCTCAACCTTCCGAAAAATCGGTTCCGACGAACGCACATCATGCTGCAGTTCTTCTTTTTGAAAATAGAACTTTCTTTTTTTTATCATTTTAAATGTTTTAAGTCATGGCAAATTGTATCGATACGATGGCACTCTAAATAACTAATGAAATGACAAGATAGAGTGTAAGCGTTAATAACTTCCGTATAAAAAGGTTTAATAGAAAAGTGTAACTATAATTCATTAAAAAATACAAAACAACGCCTAAGCCATTCATTAGAGCGACAGCCGATGAATAATTTAGAATCCGGAATACATGCATAATCGAGTCTGACAATTGAAACTCCTGGTCTAGGATCAGAAGTTAAACGAGAACAAAAATAAGACGGATTAACGTTTCTTCTCACTTTTTTCTCAAACAGTCATCTTACAAATTCAATGTACAAGAGATAATATATAGCAATATTGGAAAAGTGTAAATATAAAAACAATTTACTTTATACATTAAAAAAGCACACTTTAAAAATTAAATATCTCACTGTAAATGTGCATTATGATAATCTTGATCTCAAGCACGAAAGTAGAACTTAATTGTTGTGCTATACAAAAACAAAAGAACCGCCGGAAACATTCGGCAGATGAAGGAAAAAAATTGCAACAAAATATCGAGAAAACAAGTTTGAAACGTGTAATATTCGACGATAATACTCCTTACGTCCGGGAAGATATGATATTAAGATTGGCAGCGCACTGAACATTTTACAAGACTTGTATGCTTTGTCTCATGCCTTTAACTCAAGGTTTTCCTCACTGTACATTATTAACTGGAAACGAATCGTTTGATTTTACTCCCCTGCTCTCAACTCTGAAACAATAGAATTCAACGCTCCCGAAGCGACGAATTCTCTAGTCAGTCCTTCTTAAAGTCGATATATATATACACTGCATTCCTATTCGTATAAAAAACACTTTGCTCCGATGAAAATTGTTCGTCAAACGAAGGAAAATTCGTCAAACGAAAAAAGTTCCTCCTCGAGAGAACTATATACAGGGATAGGAAATATTAGAATAATTTTTCGAGCAGCATCCAGAGCAACGCTAACGCGATCGGCGCGACGTAGTGAATCGGCACCGCGTACGTAGCGTTTAAAAGATCGCCACATTGACTCTTGAGGGTTACATAATTCTTGACGAGCTCGGCCTTTTCCTCAGCAAAGGCATTGTACTTTTCCTTGAGAATAACCAGCTCCTCGTTGACCTCCTGCATTCGCTGTGTTTCGTTTTTCGAGCGATAGTAAAGCTCTTTCAGTTTATTCAAAATGACCTCATTTGGTTCTCGAAGCAACCAGTCTTTCAACTCCTCTAATTCTCGCTTTACTATGTTTTGTGCTTCTTGACTGTCCTCCTCCTTTAAAGAGTCGAGGCAGCCGATAAGACTCTGGAGGATGTACTCCTGAGCTTGAACGGTTTGGGAGGAATCGTTTTTGCTCAGGGGTTTTAGGGTTTTGACGTATTCGCCCTCCAGGTGTTCATCCTCGTACTCCTCGTCGGACTTCTGAGTTTTGTCCACCTCACCTTCTTTTTCATCCTTTTCTTCTTTATCTTCTTTCTCTTCTTCCTTAACTGTCACTATGATGGTACGGATAGGACTGACGGGAGAGTCCTGGGAATCGGAACTGTTGTTTCCGGAGTCGGCCTCTTCAGTTTCTGCCTCGATGCATTCTTCCGGTTCATACCTGGAATTCAAACATTAACATTAATAACAAATTGTAGGTGACTTTAATTAGCTTATTCTGGGTGTGACGGAATATTAAAAAAAAATGTCTAGTTTTAGTTTTAAAAATTAAACCTCAAAGTTTACACATTTAAAAAGCTTTTGAATTTAAAAGCGATATATTATTCAAATATCCTATTTTGAGAGCATTCCGATCATATAATCGTCCTTTCAGTAAGTTTTATAATCTTAAACACCCTCTTTAAATAAACATTGAGACTGAAAAATTTACGAGTAATAAAAGCAGACCAATTATTATTCTTGCTCTTATGTTACAGATTTGGCATCCATCGAGGAGATGAATCTAATAATAGAACAGGAGATTTCATAGCTCCACAAACTAACTCCAACCACTAATAACTTTAATCCATTTGAAAACTGCATCGACTTCAGTAGAATACTAACTTTCATTATTCATACAAAAAAATATTATCTAACTCCAAAAGCTTCTGAATAAAAAACAATCTTTGTAACGCGACTAAATCATTAGTCACTTAATTCTTAGTCACTCCTTAGTTCTCCAGCAGCATTTGCTTTGAAGACTGTACTTATTACTCAGAATAATTCTTACACATGCTTCCACTTGACAGAAACAATTCATGCAATGGGGACAAAGACTACGGAAAGAAATTCCAACAAAAACTATCCAAAAATCAAACAAATTCAAACACAAACATTTTTAAAACTTCTAAACTTGAAATAAAATGTAATGAACCTAATGAAGTACATTTCAAAACAATACCAACCTAGTTTCCAACTGTTTTCCGTCTTCGTCACTGGCGAATCTTACTTCCAATTTCGGAGGTGTGCTACCACTTTTATCCAAAGGCCGCGTTTCATCCAGATTCGTGACTCCGTCACACGGTTTCTCGTCAGGCTCTGCCTCCACGACTTTCACGGACGTCACGCTGCAGGTATCGTCAGTTGCCTCGTAACTAGTATCCGAATCAAGACTATAATCCAAATTATCTGAATTTGCATTTCCATTAACTAAAGTTCTTCTAGACGGTGGCAGTATATAATCATATACTTTACTGTCCGAAATAGAATCATTTAACTGATCCTTATAAGACAAATTTTCCGACTCGAAGTTTTTGATTCCGTCGGAGTCTTCGAAATTAACCTGATTATCCTGCCAGGAGAGATTTTTCTCAATGTCCTCAGCATACACATCTTCAGGCTTGGTACTAAGAATCAATTTATTTAAAATGATGGTCATAGACGCCTGTACGTCATTCACATCGTCTTTAGATTCGAAAATTTCACCTTCTATCTGCTTCGACTTAGCATCCTGTAGAGTTTGCATGTAATTTCTCAAGGCAGTAACTTGCTTATGAACGTTGATTGAATCTCGTTTAGAAAGCTGAATCTTACTTTGCAGAAATCTTTTGTAGCGACGGTGAGCCTCAAGTTGGCTAGAGAGCACCTTATTCTCTCCTTCCATTCGTTCCGTCATTTTCCGAAGCTTTTCTTCGCTTTCCATCAATTTGTTCGTGGTTTCTTGTACAATCTTTTGAGCTTCTGTATACTTTGCTGCAAGCTCCTGAAGCTCACCCTGAGTGTGTTTTGCTACCTCGTGCAAACTCTGACATTCTTCTTCAGTTTCGTTCAGTCGAGTCTCCAACTGCATGAGCCTTTGAGTCACGTCCAGCTTTTCCTACAAAGAAAAATTGGATAATATGTAAGTGGCCTTGTGATTCTTCAATCAGATCAAAAAAGTAAATTCATATTGCTAAGGCTTTAAAAAAGTTTCCAGATTTTTGAAAATTAATTAAATTATGGATCATGACACATTACAAAAGAACACAAACTGTATAGTTTATTTCAGCATCTGGAGTCCTAGAAGAGTTCCGAAGTTTAAGACTTTGAAGAATATAAAGTTAAAATTTTTAGAACAAGATTTTGTAACTATAAATATAGGACTAATTTAACTTTTTTAATGAGAAGTTGGAAATAAACTCAATTTAAAATGCCACACGGCAATTATGTTTAAGTTACTAACTATGAAATAACTTAATTTGATTAGCTTATCTAATTCTGTAATTAATTAGACTCTTTTCAAAACGCATCGGTAATCATCCGTCAATGAAAGCATTGATAAATAAACTTCGTTCATAAAATCAATAGATGTTACGAAATAAGGAATGCAATAAGAAATTCAACTTGAATCAAATCTACTTCCTAAGTAAGTATTATCTTCCTAAAAACGTCACGCAAGATTAAAAAGATTTACAACTTCAACTAGATAAGAAACTAAAAAACCCAAGTTTTATTGATTTACTGATTAAAACTAAGTATATACTTTGAAGATTATTTTCCTTTGCTCCATAACGAATCACATCATTATAATTGAGTCTTAAAAATTAATGAAAAATTAAATATTTTTCATTACAATGAATCTCGGATATCACCGAGCATTAAAAAACATCATTCCGACCCCAAAGCAAAGGAGCGAAAATCATGGCAAATAATTAATATTATTTCTGAATGACAAACAAATTCAAAATGTCTTATAACTTTTTCAAAAGTTATGTACATACAAACTAATTCTTTTTTAATCAATTACATTTTTCTCAGGGAAATAAATTGATGTAAAACTTTCTTTTATGCTAAAAATAGCCTCGAGCTCATTTTCATGTTTCTAATGTAAATTATATTATTATTAAGTATCCTTTTTCTGTATTGGAAAAGCTAATTACCTCAGGCATTATATTATTATTATTATTCTTTATAATTTGATTCGGATTACAATTTGTATTTTATCAATTTCGGATTTGAAACAAAAATGATTATTGATAATGCTGTTCACTAATTTATTATTAATATTTGATAACTAATATAAGAGGAAGTTACAATTCTAAACCGTTACTTTCTTTCAGGATTTAGGTTAAGATTAGTCTACTACAATCTACATGATCTACATTACTGACCTACAAAGGATTCACTCATTTCTTTCTTTGCCATAGAAAATTATTTCCAGATGACGTATAATTGGAATTCCATATATTCAAGGAAAATATTTCACGCTTCATAAGCACTGACTTAACAGGTATCCTTAATAAAAAGATTACATTTTTTAAGAAGAAAAGACACAATTTTTTTTGATTAAAGTTGATTCAATGATAAGAAAGGTTCAAGGTATTGACTTTGAACAAAGTAAACATTGAGATAAATTAGCTGCGCTTTCTATCTCTACATTCACCTTCAAAAATTCTTTCTAACACATATAATTTTAATTATTTATATCGACTTTGCTGAACAAAAAACTTGTTAATTTTACCTGATTCTTTTTATACTCACATTATTACCGGAAAAATAGAGGAAGTAGGTCAATTTTTACAAAAAAGTGTCTTTTAGGCCTTTTAGGGATAATTAAAATGGGCTAGAAGAACTTTAATAATCATATAAAAAAAAGATTGATAAAATTACCTACATTTTATCCAAAGAAAAAATAAAAATAAATATTTCGACTGTTCCTTTGGTATTTTTATTTTATTTATTGAATTTCTACTAATAAGATTACTTCTTTTCAGAAATTGTTATAACGACCAAGCTAATTTTTCAATACTTTTCCTGCATGACAGACATTTTAATTTAGAAGCAGTTTCCATTGCGTAAGACTTCAGTTCTTTGTTATTATTTTTCTCCTATCTACGTCATGCAATTAATTATGAAATTAAGAAAAAACAGCTTTTTATATTTAAGAACTAAGAGGCTGTTAAATAAATCAACTGACCTACAGTTTCAAAAAACAAAGTTACAAAACAAATGTTTCGCGGTTCGAACCCATATTTTTTAATTCGAATCATTGGAAACTTTTTTAGGCCAAAAAATAAATGTGTACGTCCATATGAATAGGGCCCTTATGGTTGGTATGACGTTACGTATAGGGGCAAACAGATGGATAAGTTCCAGACATTTCAAGCCCAAGACGAATCCCCTAGCTTGAAAAAGACGTTAAAATTTTTTTAATTAAATTCAGAATAAATCAAAATTAAAATTCTTTTTCAATTTTCAACATTCAAATTTAACTAGGAAATTCTTGGAAATTAAAAAAAAAAACAATAAACCAGCGATCAAATTTGAACAAGACACTCTTAAATGTCTCCATTCAAATTAAAAAGAAAAATTAAAAAAGAGGAAAAAAGAAGAAGCAACTTCCAAATCGTTTTCCCTCTTTTTCCTCTCGTCTTTTTTATTTTTCTAAAATCACAATTAAAAAACATCTACAAAACTCTACCAACATTTGGGTGTTCATTCAACACCCTCTTCAAGACAATAAAAACAAATCGGGAGAACATTCTGGTTTCCTTATGGATTTTGATTTGTTTTTATTGCCTTGATGAAAAGGCTGCTGAATGTACACCGAAATGTTGGTAGATTTTTGTAAATGTTTTTTGTGATTAAAAAAATAATAAAAATAAAAAGAGACGAGAGAAAAAAGAAGGAAGGGGATTTGGAGGTTGCCTTCTTTTTCTTCCCTTTTTCTTTTTGGTTTTTTTTATTTGAATGGAGACATTTAAGAGTGTGTTGTCTAAATCTGATCGTTGGATTCTTAGTTTTTTTTTAATTTCCAAAAATTTCGTAGTTGAAAAAAGAGTCGCCGGGGCAGTTTTGAAATTCGAACTTCGAAAAAAAAACTTTTCGAGAAAAATTCATCTAAAGTTGGCAAGTGCCATAAGTGCACGTGTTATATTTTTTCTTTGAACATGAAATATACCCACTTCCGGGACAAGAGTAATGAGTATAGTGCCAATATATTCAGCATGATTAGGTCCTAGTATCGTCCCACACTCAAACCCGAAAATAATAATTTTGACCTTGACTTAGAAAAACGCGAATATCTCCTAAGCTAGAACCAGTCATAAGGCCCTTTTCATTTGGATGTGCACAATTAAGGGACAAAAAATTAATAACTTAATCAATATACTTCTATGAAAACAACTACAATTTTACAAAAAAAGACTTACCTGTAAAATCTTCTGCAAAGCTTCCTTGGCAGCATTCTGATACGTCGCCTTTTCCTCCTGAAGTTTGACAAGTTCATTCCTGACCTTGTCTTCCGTAAAATTCTTGGAATACACAACGAGCTGACTCTCGACAGTTTCCACCCTTGACAACAATCGATCTTCATCAATCAGTGCTTTCCACGACTGATTCGCAGCTTTTTGTGTATTTTCAACAAGTTGTTGCAGGTACGAAAGTTTATAATGAAGCGCTTGTTCACGCCTTGTAGCTTCTTGCACAAACTGATTTAGCATGTAGAGATCCTCAAAAGTAATCCCAGCAACCGGTGCCGCGGAAGTACTCGAGCTTGCCTTGGCTTCCTTTCCATCCGGCAGGTACAGCTTCAAAGTAGCGACAATGCAACCGTGGGTTAATTTTTTCGTATTTTCCACCACGTCAACACCAAATTGCACTATATCTCCGGAACACACTTCCCTCGCACTCGACTCCTGTCCCGAGGAACTGAGCCTATTATTATTAACAAAAGTTCCATTGCTGCTCTTCGTATCCTGGAGGTAAAACTTCCCCACGTCGTACCACAAAATCGCATGATTCCTGGAAAGAACCTTGCAGTCAAAAATCGCATTTGTGGAGGTGGCTTTCGCCCTGGCGACGGATCTGCCAATTTTGACAGGATGGTCCAATGCAAGGGCTCGATCCTGGAATGGATGCGAGTTATCTCGACATATAAGAACACCCTTTGCTGTCATCTTGTCCGAATTTGCGCTCAAGCTGGAATTTAAGCTAGAATTTGAGTTGGTACTTGAGTTGGAAATTGTGCTGGAATTACTCAGGTTGGTATCGTTCTCGGCGGAAGAGGCGTTGGCATTTTTGATCGCATTTCCCCAGGGAATGTCACTTGTTGACAGGGTCGCTAACCTGTTCCTCACAACCATCGTCGCTGATCGTCGTTTTTCGAAGGGAGTACATCGAGAAGAAAAGGGCATAGCACAGTATCAAGTCCATGTGTGGAGAGAGTAGTTACGCCCACACTGCTTAA
The DNA here is from genome assembly GCA_032362435.1 of Melikaiella ostensackeni. Taxonomy (NCBI): domain Eukaryota; kingdom Metazoa; phylum Arthropoda; class Insecta; order Hymenoptera; family Cynipidae; genus Melikaiella; species Melikaiella ostensackeni. The sequence continues at coordinate 67,418,370 of JAUMHM010000031.1, forward strand.
ATAACTGGTCATTGAAAACGCGTGTGTGAGAACTTAACTGAGAAATGAGTGTCCGAGTCTTATGAAATCAAAAGACCCGGAAGTTGATCAAAAAGGAAATCACAGTCACAAATTAAATCACAACTGAAATCAGAAAGGAAATCACGAGAGGTCACGGGACGAGTCGAAAACCTCGAGCACCTTTGACATGTTTTTCTCTCGAGAAAAAAATCCTGCCACCGTGCGCCACCGTTCACCAACTGCTTTCCGACATTGCTTGAGACTCGAGAGTAAAATGTCACGAATCTTAGACGATAAATATTTCAGGATGGAAAAATATTCGAGGGTTTTTCCAAGTTTTCTACTTTGGACGTCTTCTCCGGGGAAGAATTCTCATTGAGGTCGTCGATCACTTCTGTGTCTGCACCGACAAAAATAATGCATCGCGCACTAACACAGGGAACGCTTTTTCACTCACGCCTATCTTGTATATCCTGGGAGAATGTAAAAATTCACGAGAATGTCGACAAAACTTCACGCAAAGCGACTTTTGGGACGCAAGTAGACCTCCGGGCCCCGAATAGATTGATAAAATAAATGTGACTACCCGAAGACCAGAAACGAACTGTCTTTTCTGACTTGGAAAATATGTCGGTCCCGTGTTCCAGATCTCTCATGTCTCGAGGGTTCCGCGGTCCACGTTCCTGTGTTTATCGACCGTCTGATGTACAGCGTGGTGAAATAGTGTTGCTCAAGAGTGAATTTAAATGCGTGTTTTTATAGTGGAAAGGTTTTTTCGAGGATACAGATTGCAGAATTTCTCGGTGTGAATCGTGTAAACTCGAGGAATGGGAAATCGTTTAATGAGAGACGCCTTTCACAATTAAAAGATTCCGATGACTCGACGGTGCGTGCGATTTCCTGGTTCAGTGAATGTGAGAGACTGTACATCACGTAACTTGTACAGGGTGTCTACTAAGTTTCGCCCACCAAATTTCCGGTTTTTTCCCGGTCGTAAATAATATCAAATCTCCTCTCACTTCTTTCTAGCTTACTTAGACAGGGTGTCTAGCGTTTCTTCAAAACAAAATTCCAGGACTTTTCCAGGTTTTCCAGGACAAAAAAATTTCCAGGTACCTTTTTTTAATTATTACAATGAACTTTATTGGAAAAAATGCGTATAATTCAATATAAATTATTAATAATAATCTTCAAATTCATTCATTCACTTTGTCCACATTAAAGCTTGTATGTTTTCGCTCGCTTTTCGCGTGTCTTTTGACTCACATTTTATAAAATTGCACTGTCTTCCCACTCTTCTGTTTTGTTTTTAGAGGCAACCCTGAAATATTTTAGATTTATATTGATAATATGACTGCTAATATTATACAATAATTTTTTATTGATAGCCTTAATGATTTAACAATTTGCAATTGAAATCCTCCCGAATCAATAATATTTTCAAATTCAAATATCAAAAATGTCAGGACAATTTTACTATTAAATCTTTCAAAATTGCAACATTTTATATTGAAAGCCTTGACAGTCAGTTTTAAATTTAATAATTTTAAATTTCAATATTCCAAATTGTTTGGTTTCTATTTTAAACGTAGAAAATAAAAATAAAATCTTAGCAATCTTTTCTGTACCCTTTTTTTTAATTTTTAATTTTCAATGCAATAACTTAAAATTGTCCAATTTTTAGCTGGAGATTTAAAAAAATGAATCATTTAAAACTGAAAAATATTTGATTCGAAGATTTCAAGAATGAATAATAATTCTAAATGAAAGGTTAAAAATTAAACGATTTGAAATTAAAAGTTAAAAATTGTGTTGTTTAAAATCACAATAGATAAAAATCCAACTATTTGAAATTGATACCTCAGTAATTAAAAAATTTCTTTAATTCTGAGTGTTTCAATTTTAGACTTCTGAATTTTCACGTTGAATGCTTTATTTTGCATTTTTCCCTTTTTTAAGTTTTAATTTTGCAACTAAGTTTAAAATAGTTGAATTTTGCAAAGTATAATCAACAATTCAAAAGTATTAAGTTATTAAACGATTTAAATTTACTTAAAATAATTTCAATTGTAAAGGATTTGAGCATAAAAAAGTTTTAACACCACAATTCTTGGTAATTAAAATTTTTTTGAGTTTTGATTGAAGTTCGACTTCGTTGAAATTTCAACGTTCTGCAGTAGAATTTTTTTCATTTTTAATGTTTCCCATTTGAAATTACTTCATTTTGAACGTTTTTTTAAAAGAATAGTTTAATTTTACAGATTTTTAATTGAAAATTTTTTCATCTTGAACGGTGAAAATGATGAATTTATTTTTTATTAGAAAAATTTGTCTAATCTATTTTAATGTTAAATTATAATTTTTCATGTAATAATAATTAATAATTCTACACTTTTCAGAAGCTTTGACTTTGAAACATTCAATTTAGTTTTGAATTTCAAATTTTTAAATTTTAATCGCTTTAAATTCAAAATGATTCAAATACAAGAGTTTTCAATTTTAAATAATTCAATTTTGAATGCTTTGAATTATAAATAATACAATTTCAATTTCTTTGAATTTTAAATGATCCAATTTTTAAAATTCTAATCTGAAATTATTTAACCTTGAACGCTTTGCAATTGTCCTATTTTCGAAATTTTAATCTGAAATAATTCAATTTCGAAATTCTTCAATTAAAAATAAAATTGTTCAATTTTAAAAGCTTTGAATTAGAAATGATACATTTTCAACTCCTTTCTAATGAAATTAGCCAATTTTCAAAATTGTAGTCTGAAATTTTTCAACTTTGAGAACTTCTTTTTAAAAATTTTAAACACTTTCAATTCGAAACTATTAATTATCAATTATTGTTACAAAAATGTTGAAACTCCTAATATTAAAAATTTTTTTGATAATATAAGTTCATTTTTTGACATGAAGGTATTTGAAGGAAGATACCTAAGCTTTCTTCTCAGATAAAAAAAAAGAAAAAAAAGAACCATAAGCACGAAAAAAATCTAACTGATTTTTGATCCGCATTTTAGAAGGTCAAATGTTTATTTTTTTCAAAAAATGGTTATGATTAATGAGAAGGTTATGAAAAAACCCTATCACCTAAACTCCTTATAAACCATGCTTTAGATGCCATCACATGATATAATGGTTATCCATTGAAATTTTTTAAAACTTTAATGTTCATGGAAACCCTATGAAATTGCGAAATTATAAAAAAAAACAATTGTGATGTTAACTAAATCTGTGCAGATTTTAATCATTGCAATATCTTATCATATTTAAACAAAATAATATTCTTTTAATTTATGGTGTCTAAAAAATACAAAAAAATATAATACAATTTCGATGTCTTAATTATCAGCACATATTTGTTCAATGATAGTTGTTATTTTTTATAAACATATCATTGGTTAATTATTTTTTAATTATTTTGGTATTCTAAATGGTGAATAATTCTTAGAAATAATTCTAAATTTCTTTGGTATTAGCGATTAATTATTGATTAATTACTGCAGAGTGATTACAAAAAAAACTATCTTTAATCTTTTATTATGGCAGTTTAATTATAATTACAACTGTTTACAACACAGTGAATGTAAAATTCACTTAGTGCTAAAATGAATAATTTTTATCGTGGTTTTTCTAATCATTCTTCAATAATTATTCAGTGAATATTTGCTAGTATAAAAAAAATTAAAAATGAAGAGGGCCACCATCGTGTCTCGAAATGTCTGAAGCAATTATAATCTAATTATATTCATTTCACTGAACCCTAAGGTATAATTTTCATCAATTATCTTAAGCGATTAACACAATAACTTAGTTCACAAAAACTCAAAAATATTTAAATTTCTAGTTTTGATTTTTAAAAAATTCACAACAGGAATTTTTAACAAATCTTGAATTAAAAGGCCGGAAATAATTAACAAGGCTATTAAAAAAAATAGCATTAATCTATATGTTTTAATTTTGAAAATACAACATAAAGTTGACTTGAAAGCATCGTTATTTTTTAAAACATTCCAAAAATTATGAAAGGGTTCAAATTAAGAAGATCTTGCACAACAACGCAGAATTTCATAGTACACAATTAATAATTGATTGACTATTCCCTAATACTTTTTCTTCTTCACATAGGAATCTTTGTCGTCGTTAAAATTTCAAATATTTTCAAAATGATTTAATTAAATGTACCTCAGTTGATAAATTTCTAATACAAAGTTCTAAGCAGTGCCCGGTTGATCTAAGAATATGCAAGATTTACTGGCTCGAGATGAATCAATTGACCTATAATATTAATACATTTGTTTAAAAATTAAGGTCGTTATGGTCATTTTTTATATTTTTAAAATCGGTTTTATAGTACTATCATTCAAAGTACATACCTAATTCAAAGTTGATGCAAGAATACAGCAAACTCCTTAAGTTGATACGAATTGATTGACCTATTTGTATTTTTGTAATTTTATGGTGGGCACTACCTAATATTTTTAAACATTTTATTCATTAATTTTAAATATTTTAAATAATCATTAATGCTTCCTTTATGAGGAAGCAAATATATATCTGCTAATTAATCATAATGTCCTTAACGCCAGCAGCAATCATGGGTTGAGATACAAATTTCTATAGGTAGGGTGGGTCGGATTTATTGGATTTACAGGTTTCGGATCATGCGACTTTTTCGACTTTTTTCGCCTTTTTCGAAAAATGCGACTTTTTGAAGAAAATGTGACTAATCGACTTGGTTTCAATTTCAATCACATTGAAACTTATGAAATTGAAATTGAAAATTAGAAACTATTGCATCATGTTGATTGAGAACATTAAAAATTAAATAATTTCTCATGGAAGTTTTACAATTATAGACAATTTTGAATTACTCGCGTTTAAAATTGGATAATTTCCAATTATTTGAATCCACACTAAAAGTTTTAATTTTTTCGAATTGCAAGTTAGACATTTTCAAGTTGAAAAGTTTAAAATATTTTTTTCAAATTCAATTATTTGAAAATGAATAAATTAATATTTAAATTATACAGTCTCAAATTAAAACCCTTAATTGTTGAGTAATTTTAAGTTTAAAGTATTGAAAATGAATGTTCCTGCAGTTCAAAATTAATGTAAATTATAAATTTCTCTCATTTGAAAATAATCCAAATAGTCAAATTGAACAGTTCAGAAAGAAATATTTTTAACCCTGATTTGAAATCCTTCAAGCTGAACGACTGTTGTTAAATTTTTGTTTCAAGTTTGAAGTTTATTTCGAATGTGCAAAGAATATTTCAGGCCTCGGACTCTGCCACTATTGACACATTTTGACACTTTTTTTCAACCATGCAACTATTTTGCAACTATTTTGAAAAAAATGACACTAATGCTACTATTTTCTCAAAGTGCTCTCAAATGCAACAATTTTTTCACTTTGACTTTAAACATATTTTTAAACTTCTTCGTTGATTGGCTAAAATAATATATCCGCCATCTCAAAAATCACAATTTCAAAAGATTTCAAAATATTTCAAGGGATTTAAAAAATTTTCAAAACATCTCAAGAGATTTAAAAATTTTTTAAAGGATTTTATAGGGTTTCAAAGCTTTTAGAGTATTTAAAAAAATTCCAATGGATTTCAGAGGATTTCAAAGTTTTTAAATTTTTTAGAGATATTACAAGATAACTAACGGGATTTCAAAATATTTCAAGGGATTTATAGGTATTTTACTAGACCTAAGCAATGTTATAAGATCTCCAAGGATTTAAGAGATTTAAAAAACTTTGAATATTTTACAACATTCCAAGAAATTTTGAGAGATTAAAAAAATTTCAAGGGATTTTAAAAAGGTTTATCACAGGATTTCACGGAATTTTAGGGAGTAAATGAAATGGAATGAAATAAAATAAAATTCAGAAGGACTTTTTGAGATTTCAAGGGATTTCTACGGATTCCATGGGATTTCATGTGGTCTCAGAGGATTTTAGAGATTTAAACAAAAATAATAATGGTTTTTAGGAAAAAACGTGAACTAGATTAAAGGCGTACTTTTAAAAGATCCACGACTTTTATTCAAGGCTTTTTTCATAAATTTTATTGTTGACTGCAATAAAAAATAAATAAAAAATTTATAGTTTTTTTGGGCTTTGATCTTGAAAATGAAATTTGCTGGTATTTTCACTACCATAATCGTAATCAGCGTGTCGAAATACATCGGCATACTGAGTTTCAAATCAATCGGAAGTATTCCCTTTTACGGAACTTCACCTTTGGTATCTTTTAAAATACCCTAAAATCATTGAAATCCCTTAAAATACCTTCACATTCTTTAAATCTATTGAAAATTCCTTGGAATCTTTTAAAATATCCTAAAATATTCAAAATTCTTTGGAATCTTTGGAAATACCTTGAAATAATTTTTTATCTTTTCAAATCTTTGAAATCCTTTGAAATTCATTCAAATATTATAAAATCCCTTGAAATCCCGTGAAATCCCATGAAATATTCTGATGATATTTCCTGGTATCCTAGACAATTTATGAACATACATTGAGACTTTAAAATCCCTTAAAATCATTCAAATCCTCGGAAATCTGATTAAATCCGTTAAAATCTATTTAAATCTCTTCAAATCTTTGAAACCCTCTGAAATCCCTTAATTCTTGTGGACAAATTCTTTTAAATCCATTAAAATATCATGAAATCCCTTGAAATCCCCTGAAATTACATGAAATCTGATGAATTTAAAAGAAGTCAAAGGAATTCAATGGGAATCAAAGATTACTAAAGTGATATTACCATTTAAAAAAGTGACTAGTGACTTTATCTTAAAAATGTGACTAAAAAGTGATTTGAGAAAAAAAAATGACTTAAGTGACTGTGTGACAGCCCTATTTATTTATGATTTGAATATATATTTATATTCTAAAACATCAGTTTAGATAATCGTTATGGAACAAAAATTTTCAAGCACGTATCACTTTCTCTTACGTCATTTTGAATCATCTTAAAAAAGAAACATCAAGTATCGCGAGTCATATATCAAGAATAAAAGCTTTTGTTTTTCATTGCCACGTCGTTCATTCAACATTAGCCGACTCTACTTCATTCAAGTTGTAACGTTTATACTTTATTTATAAATTACAAATTGCACAAAACTCGTACTGTCAGATACTTTTGGGAAAATTTTCAATTTTATGCTTTCAGTTTGATGAAAATTTGAAAACAAATGTACCATTTAAAAAAAATGAAGTCTGTTCCGAAATAGCTTAACTTTGTCTTCTTTGTTTTTTATTACGCTCAAATTTAAAAAAATAAATAATAACTGTTTTGTTATAAAAAATGAAGTTTTGTATTGAAAATAAAATCTGTTATTTAGAGAGGAATGCATGTACCGTTTAAACTTTAAAGCCAAGGATCAATATTCTATTCATATTTGGAGTCACCTGTCCCGTTAATAAAGACAGGGCAAATGTTTTTTCGACAGCTCTTAGATATTTTCGTCAGAGTAGCAACATAACCTCAAAATAAAAATTAAACGCAAGATTCGCACCACAATTATTTCAGCATAAAAGTAGGTGTGGCAGATTAAAATATAATTGAGAAAGGAGCGAAAAAGGCTGATATTCATTAATTGGTTCCAAAAACGTAAGTATTTTCAATTCTCACATCTTTTCTTCAAATCTATTCATTCCTGTACGTGTCAGCTCCAGTCAGCTCCAATGACGCATTCTACAAAAATTTTCACTATGACAACAACACTTAATATCCTTTATATTTGATAGAAAATACAAATTCCGTTCTTTAAACAGTAATTTATACCTTCAAAGGAATTCATTTAATAAAATTATACAGTGAAGGCATTAATCAATTTCGAAACATAACCTAAAATTTCTCCGAACAAACTGTTAAAAATTGCTTTTTAATAATTTCTAAAAAACTCAATTTAAACGCTTTTAACAAATTTTGTTTGTTTAAAAAAATTTTAGATTCCAGTTTTCGAGATATCAGTATTAAATGTTTTTTAAATATTTATACCTTTTATTATTGATAATTTAAAGTTAAAGGAAATAATTTTGTATAATAATGTTTCAAAGAATTAATTATTCAGATTAGTGGAACCAAGTAATAAATAAAGAGAATACTAACTATTAAATGATAATTTTACTTCCAGAAGATAACAATATATATATTTTTAAGTTAAATTCTGTATTTGGTAAAGTCTAGAAAATTAAAAAAAATTGTTTTTGAAAGCATGCCAAAGTTCAATAAAAAGAGAAAGATTTTATTCAATTTTATTCCTTTTAAAAAATTTTTCATTTATCAAAGTTTTTTGAAATATAAAATAAATTGCATTTTTCTTTAGAAAAATCATGTCGGACGAGGAAGACTACATGTCCGACAAATTCCTGGAGGATTCGCAGAAATATACTGCTCCGAGTTTAATTTATCGTCCTGAAGACAAAAGGGAAATGGAACTTTTGAAAAAGAAAGCGGAAATAGAAGCAAAGTTGAAAGACAGAAAACCAACTCGAGTGATAGAAGAAGAACAGCGAGAAGAAGGACTCTCCTCTGCAATTACTAGCGACAATAAAGGTAAAAAATAATAAAACTGCTAAATCAAGACTAGTTTCAAACAAAAGAGAAAGCTTTAATCATCTTTACTTTACTTTCCAGGTTTTGAAATGCTCATGAGGATGGGATACAAACCCGGAAAAGGGATAGGCAAAAAAGAATCGGGAATTTCTGAACCCATTAACGTTGATTTTAAAAATAACAGACACGGTCTCGGAAAAGAAAAAGTTAAAATCAAATCTCGTAACAAAAATCCTCTTGCAAAACTAGAAAAGTTGGATACAATGGATTTTCGTAATCGACTCGCGCAGAAAAAAGCAGAACAAGTTGCAGGCATGGATTTGCGGAAAAGCCAGAAAATTTGCGAGCAGCTAGATATCCGAAATAATGTAGAAGCACACGAATCCTGGTTTTGGTTTCCGAAAGAGAAAGAAGGAAAAGAATTCGAAGAGAGTGAAAGCAGTGAAGAGGATGATGAAGAAGACAAAGAAGAAGAGCAGCTCAAAGATAGTGAAAAGTTAGAAATCCTGACTAAATATCTGAGAGGAAAATACTTGTATTGCATTTGGTGCGGTGTTGCTTATGACAATGCAGATGATTTGAGGGAAAGTTGTCCGGGAAGCACGAGAAGTGATCACTAACTTTTTCAAATGGGAGAACAAACAACGATTACTATCATTATTGATTAACTGATTAAGCTAATTTTAACATAGTTACGAATTGTGATTTTTTTTTATTTTAATCCAGGAACCTAAAGATGGATTTCTTTATTTTCTTTCTCATTTAATAGCGTTACTTCAGATAACAAATATTTTTCAGAAAAAAATGATGTTACACGATAGTGTAAATATAATAATAAAAATAATGATTTTTCCAAAACGAATCTTAATCTCAAACCTTGAGATTCTAGTTTTATGTTAAATTACAACCGTTGAAGATGAAAATTTGAAATAAGAGAAACTTTAATATAAACCATTTATCGAAATATCCCAAGATGCGTTAATAGAACACATTTTTTACGTCACACAACACGACATAAAAATCCCATTATCCTCTTAATGCAAAATATTGTGGAAATAAAGTGCTATGTCAGAAAAATGAAGTCTTCTACTACGAAAGTATAGGGAAGTGAACCCAGATAAGGAATGCTATTAGGTCATAGCAGGAGCTCGACACCCCAGAGGTCTAGGTGGGAAAGCAGTTTATAAAAGCTTCCGATTCGAGTTTTCTTCCTTCACTCTCCTGGCCAGCTTTGATCAAAACTCTACTATATATTTTTCAAATATCGTGTAGTAGATTTTTTTCTATCTCACAAACTAAAACTAAAATTCGTATAATGTTAAAAATTACTATGTACATCTTAGCGATATCTTCGATTATTAAAAGTGAGGCTCTTGCTCAGGTTGAAGGCGAAGAAAGTTGTGAGACACTTCAGTCAGAAATTCATATTGCAAAAGGTATTAATTAATTTCATACTTTTAAAAAACAATTGTCATTTTATGAAAAAAATGAATTATATTGGGGTAACTACTTTGCTCATTTTAATCCCGATTTAATTTCCCTATTTTTGTAGTGGCTATATTGCTATAGTTATTTTATTTCCAAATACATCCCTAATAAATACTTTTTTTATTTGAACATTAATTTTTTCAAGATGAATTCCAGACAATGGAAAAATTAAATTTAAACTATTTGATTTCAGATGAGAAAGACGAAACAGGAGGCTTGATAAGAACTTGCAGTAGCGATATTATGGTAACAAAATGTGAAGGATCTTGCAATTCTCAAGTACAACCAAGTGTAAAAACAAGCACAGGATTTTTAAAGGTAAATTGAATTTAAAAGTCCAAAAGAAAACTAATTATAATGTTTGCAACATTATCCATCATGACATTTCGCATTTTAAAACTTAATCTTTTCTCAGGAATGTTACTGCTGTAGGGAAAGTTACCTAAAGGAAAGAATAGTACTTCTAGATCATTGTTACGATGCAGATGGAGTGAGACTCGAAGGGGAGGTCCTCGGAACTATGGAAATAAAACTGAGGGAGCCAGCCGAATGCAAATGTACCAAATGTGGAGGCTTTTTGAGATAAAAGGATCTTAAATATGCGAAAATTATGGAGAACTCAAGATGATAGGGTTTCCAAGTTTAGTTGAATTTCTCCTATGTGATTTCAAATTTTACGAAAAGTTTATGTATTACAATTCTAGATCTCTGTAGTAAAAAGTTTCATAAAAATAGAAAAAATATGAAACAGCACTTTACTGTGATAATAAATAAATAAATGGAAGTGTCTGGTGCTTAATTAGTTCTGTAATCAATAAAAATGCATCGAAAATGAATATGTAATGTATGTTAAATACTAATTGCTTTTAATTATCATGTGCAATAAAATATTTTATAAATACTGATTCTATGTTACTTTACTTGTCCTCCGTTTATTAATTATTACAATAGTCGAAGAATTGTTTTTATTCCTTGGGAATTCATCCTAAATATTATTATAACAGCGAATCTTAGAGAAAAATATTACTGCAAGGTATAAAGTGTTTTTTAATATTTTAATTTTTATAATGTTTTGGAAAATAATATAATCCTATAATTTTATTTGAATTTGAAGAAAGAAAACATTCTATATCGGAACATAAATTTTAGTCTGCACGCATAAAAAATGCTTTGGAGATTTAAAATAGCTTCTTATTATCTCTGTTATAGAATTGGTTGCTATTACCATATTATTGATTTTTTTTTTATCTTTACGAAATATTATACTCGTGACTTATTTAGGTAAATTATTTTTTTTTCAATTTAAATTTTATAAGACAAACTATATTGTACAATTTAATCAGTTTTTCATTTTTGTATCTTTTAAAAGAAGCATTCCATTACATTTTCAATAGAAATATGAGTAGAACGTATGGTTACAAAATTATAAAAAGATCTGGCTTTGTAGACTGGTTACAAAATTAATATTTAGTATCAAAAAGTGAAACACATAATGTAGCTTTTCCGAAAAAGTAATCTTTAAATGAAAAATAATGTTAAATAGATCGTTTGTTAAATACCTACATTTATAAATTTTAAATATTCAAATAATAGGAACCAGTATAAAAACACGAGCACTAAGTCACTTGGTCGACATATTAAATGTGAACAGCGATAAAGCATTAATGATTGTTTGAAGCATGTTGCTCAGTAGGGTTTCCCAAAGTACATGGGGTGATAAAAGTGGCTTGATATAATATACCTTTTCAGGAAATCAATTTATCGTAGAATATTAAATCGCCTCTCGCAAAAGTATACTAGGTAAACAAATTTTTAATGTTCTTCTACAATTGAAATCCCGCTAAAAATGTAATTACTATTATTCTTTGTCTCACACTTAATCAAAAAGTAGAATAAAAAATCAGCTTTCTTATACCATGAAAAAAGTGATACGATTAGTTTCTAAATTCTTTAATTGAAACGGTAGCATTTAAAAAACTTAATACATATAATATTCTTGCAATTTGAAATACGACTAGAAAATTGTAAAATATATATTGTTCTCTTTCAAATCAGGAAAATACTATAAAGATTCTAATAAAATGAGATTGCCCTATTATTATACAGCTTTTCCGACACCTTTTCCAACTCCGCCAATAAAGTTTGCAAGATTTTCGCTATTTTCTCCTAAAAACTGCACGACAAGCCACGGCACAATCACAACCTTTATAAATTATAATCTCACCTTCTTCGTTAATTAAAAATTAGAATATGTTTAAAATAGAAGATCGAATAAATTAATAATAACATTTGTTCTCTAGCACGAACAGAAATTTATTAGAAAATATTTGCCACCCTCTATTCCTGAATAAGTAGAGAAGGGATAAAATGGGGTTGGTCTCGAGGTATAAAAGTACAAGAGAATTGTATTGGCACCTCAGTAGGATACTGACCACTTAATAAAATGCTTCGGGCTCAAGACATATACTACAGATTCGGTAAATAAAGAAACATGAAGCAAACTTGCTTTATTTAAAAACGTGTAACGTAAATTGCATAAAATAAAATAATTTTAATTTATTAACACTCACCAAACAGGACTCGCAGGGCTGATAATCCTCTGCTTGTATGGAAACGCGAAAGCTCTCGTTGGTGTCGACGAATGCCAAATCACCCGGGTTATTCACGTTCTTCAGTACCCTGGATGCGTCCCGAAACCGATTCCCAGTTTCGCCTGCACAGGACGATGTAGCAGTTATGTGCAAGTGAGTAATCTGAAAAAATGAGTTTCTCAATTAAATACTTACTTATTTAAAATATCCGATGAACATTTTTAAAAACTATGTTTAAAGATTTTTTTATTCAACTTTTTAATATTTTTATACATTTTAGGAATTTATTTTTAAATTGAGTGCTATTCTAATTATATTCAAGAATAAATGTACCTAATAGAAACAGAAAATCTAATTTTACGTTGAAAACATTACTATTTTGAATTAAGACTTAATAACCTATCAGAACTACTTTAATTATTTCGAATTAAATTTAAAGAGGGAAACATCAGGGCTTTTTTATAGTGAAATTTGATCATTGTGGGTAGATTCTCTGAATGCTTATTTCTGCAGAAAAATCAAGTCACATAATAAAGAATGATTTTGTTTTTCCAATGGTTTCATTCTTTAAAAAATAGAAGTGTTAAATATTGGTAGCAATAGTTATTTAGCAAATTGAAGTTTATATTTGCAGTAAAATAATCCTGAATCAATCCCTATAATCCCTTTAATCGTGAAGCCAATTTCTTTTTTTTTACCTAGTTTTAAAGATCTATTATTGCTTCATATACTATAATAAAATGCTAAAAATGCATCGCTCTTGTCGCTACATATTTTCTTACCTTCTGATCATCTATTCAAGTTATAACAAATTTTCTCGCTAATAAAAAATATTCACTATCCAATTTTAGATGTTATGTTCATTGGAAGAACATGATTGATACTATGGAAGTGAATTTTTCTCTGCAACTTATAAATAATAAAACTGTCGCAGCAGCTGAAGAATTACAGAAGTAATAGAAAAATTTGATAGGACACTCACAAAAAAAAACACTCATAATAAAAAATAATTAGGGTTTTTGAGAACTTGAAATGAAAAATATCTTTATGATAAAATAAAACGAAACATATGGTTTAAAAAAAAAATTATTGTGAAACAAGAAGATTACACTGATTTCTCAGAACTTCTCTTTTTTGACAAGTGTCAGAAAATTCACTATTTACATTTCAAAACATCTATGAACACATCAACAAATTGACACATTATTTTTTAAAAGTAAAAAAACCCTTCAAAACTGATTCAAAAAATGTTGCACAGCACTTGAACAAAGCAGTATTTGCAAATGAAATAATATAAAAGCTCAAATCGCTGAAATTCGACAGCAGGTTATGTGTTTCATTGTAAATACTAATAACAGCATTTGGTGACCAAAAAGGTACCTGAATGCGGTTTAAACGATTTGAATAAACCTAAATATTCAATCTGTAAATATTTTACATAAAAAATATGATAACAAACCTATTTTCGCAGGTTTCTGGCTCAAAAATTTGGCAAATGGAGAGGAGCTGTATGTGTTGTCAAGAAAGCGGCGAAAGAGAGGCGAGTGTATCGCTCTTCTGTCCAAAGGCGAAGCTTGGTGAACGAAAATTTAGAAAGGTCGATTTCATAAACACTCGCGACTCTTATATTCTTTCAAAAATGTCAAAAATGTGAAGAAACAGAAACTCCCCGTGAAATATCGCTTTTCTTTTTAGGACAAGGTGATTTTCAAGTTTCAACGCGAATTTTTCACGCGGCCATCGCCATATTGCTTTTTTGGTTGGATTTCTAGCTGGTAGAAACGCGCGAACTGAACTGCGCGGGAAAATTCAAATATCTTCCCAAGACATTTTTGAATACAGGAATTTAAATGAAAATTGTAAATATTAAGAGAAAAAATTATTTTTAATAATGAATAATTTTAATTCTAATTATAGGTGACAACAAAGGCTCCTATTGAATGCATGTGTCGACCATGCACAGGAGTTGAAGAATATTCCATAGTTCCCCAAGAAATAGCTGGATTTGCTGAGGAAGGGCCTTTAACTAGCTCTGCCCATTTCAGAAGATCGTCAGGGCTCCAATAATTTTCCAAATTTTCCTCGATTTCGTGAAAAATTAAAGTTATTTCCAGTTTAATTAAAAAATTACTTTTGTCAATTTTACAGAAATTATCTTAATGCAAAGTACTCCCAATAAAATTGAATTCAATTTGTCTACTTAACTTTTTAAAATGGTACATCATTTATTTTATTAGAATAGTTGAAATTTTGACTCGATTTCATGGGTACAATAAATTCACCTTAAGCTTAAAATCTTATAATTTTAAATTAACTCTAGTACTTCTTTTGGTCCATAAAACTCCAAAACCTTCCCCAGTATAAATTAATAAATCTAACTCAAAATTGTAACACGTCGTTAACACTTACAATAATTGAAAAGTATTGTTTTATTTAAAATTTATTAAGAAACATTAAGTACAAAATTAAAGCTTTGCATTTCAAAGGATTATAGTAACATAATATGCGCTTGTTTCAGATCTGTGAATATTTGGAACTAACGCAGCTGTTTCACTTATAAATATTTAAGATAATTGAAAAATACTCTTTTACTACTCTTATTATCGATAAAGATTTTGGTTGTTTATTCTTTGCTAGAATCTATGAACCTATCAAAACACAGAGCAATAATAATGCGCTGCACTTAAATATTCAAGATAATATTTGAAATGTAAAACATTTGAACCACAGTACCAGAAATGCTGGTCTTAATATTACTTTTAGTGAAAATTCCAGTTATTCCATCCTTAGGTAGAATCCTTGGAAATATCAAAATGCAGATCCATACTATAAATTCTTTGTCACTTAAAAACTATTAAAGATAAGTTTTGAAACGCAATGAATTAGAACCACAGTACCATAAATACTGTTTTTCTTAATTAGTGAAAATTCTAACTATTCACCCTTTGCTAGAATCTTTGCAATTATTAAAACGTATAAAAATAATGTCACTTAAATACTATTGAAGATAATTCTTAAAAACGTAAAAAATTTGAATCATAGTGCCAAAAATACTGTTTTTCATAATGTAGATTCCAGTTATTCATCCTTTGGTAGAATCTTTGGAAATATCCAAACGCAGTTACATACATACTGTAAACAGTGTAAATCCTTGCAAGCTGTCACTTAAAAACTATGTAAGATAATTTTTAAATCGCAAAAAAAAATGCATTAGTTAGGATTCAATTTATCCTTTGGTAAATCATCAAGACGAAGATATTCCAGTTGACAATCAAATCCCTCGACCTCTGCATTTTCTGGAATGTTTTCCGCAACTTTAGGAATACTTTCGTTTTTTCTGGACACCCAGTTATTTGCTCTCAAGTTGATAACATCTTGGAACGAGAAACGGACTTTTTTGCTAGAACCCTCTTCATTCACAATCTTTTGCATCTGCTCGAAGACATCATTCAATTCCTAAAGACAAAAAAATAAAACTCACAAATAATATTCAAACTGAAACTTGAATTCTAAAAAGAACTGTAGACTTACTTCAGCGATTTCCAATTTTTCCCCGGATTCTACCACCAGTTTGTGCAAAAATGTTAAGCTATCGTCGTCTTTTTGTTTCAATAAGCGTTTCAAGCAGGCAAGCATCATAGGCGGTGGTAATATTCCATGCTTGAAAAGCTCTCCCATGAACCTGAGAAAAAATTACAAGATGATTTGAAAAATAATAAAAAGAACTTGATGTAAAGAATACTTTTAAACAACTTGTAAATAAAATAATTAACTTGCCAGATATTACGAATAGATATCATACGCATCTTCACTACTTCTTCTTCCAAAAGCTCTTGTAGCTCTTCTTTCTTTTCCTGTAATAATAATAAAGTCGAAATGATTTACTTAATATTTAATGATATTTTCCTGCATTCAAGTTTTCGAAGATACTTACAGGATCGGCGCACTCCTCAATTTCCTTGGCTTTGATATTTTTTAAATCTTCCTTCTTGAAATATGAATCAAATTCAGCTTGGCACAGGCCCAGAATTACTTTTAGAAAGTCAGATGTACCGGAAACTGGCATTGTGATTATTGCCTTGACCAGAAGAGCATACGATTCGGGGGATCTTGGTGAAATCGATTCAGGAATGGCCTGGAAACATCCGAACAAATTTTGCAGTTTAAATTCATTTTTAAAATCGAATACACTAAATTTAAACATTAGAAGGAAACAACAAGGGGCTTCGCAAAATTTAATATTGAAGATACAATATAAACTAGAGGCTTGTGGCAGCAGTTGCTGTCAGCTAGTTAATCCTACCACCTGGACCACTTTTCATAATAAAAAAAAATGATATCCTAGTATATCCTTTTGTGTTTTTAGTGTATTTTTCTGAGCATCAGGACCACCATGAACCTTTACAATCTTTACAAACTTACTTTCCAAATTTTTTTGTAATGGAAAAAGGGACAAAGAAAACTCTGTTAAGAAATTTTTAAGCGAATCTCAATCTTTCAAATATCAGCTAATCTGGGATCTTTACATTTAATAATCACTCAACATACAAATGATCAAAAATTAAAAATATTGCGATAACCTTCTTCGAAAAAATGATACTAGTTACAATTTCTTCTGATTTGCTTACTTTGTTACTGCTGTCAGCGGCATTTTCTTCGGCGATCGTGTTGGTCAAATCGATTTTATCTTCAGTCGTTTCGGATTTATTACTCACATCTTTGTTTTCAAAGTCCTTGCAATCGCTCGACATGAACTGTAATTCCTGCAAATGAGAAGTAATCATTGAAACACTGTTCGTCTAATTATCAAAAGTGGTCTATAACTATCGAATTAATTTCCGCAATCAGTATCCTTTTGGCTAGAAATGCACCTAGGTATCAAAAACCTTACTTATTAGCAAAAGTTCTCAACTGCCGAATCTTTTTCTTTTAGATCGAAGGAAGTCATTATTTGATAAAATTACCTTGAAAAATCAGTAAACTCACGTAATTTTTGATTATTTCATCAACATTTTCTCGTTCCGTGTTAATAACATCGCTAAACTGCAGTCCACTTTGGCTCCACTTTTCGGCAACCGACTTTTGTCCAATAATTCGACACATATTGGAGAATAATTCCCCAATTAACTTTCCGGATAGTCCTTTACTCCTCGAAGTGGCTACAGTAGTCTTTAATTCCGAAACAGGATGAGTTCCGTCAATCACGAGGTGCGCTGAAAGATTGAAAAGTACTTGTTTAAAATAAAATCCAAGAATTGTTTAACAAATCTTGAATTTTTAGGAATCATCAGGCCTGTTGAGTTTTGAAACCAGCATGGGATAATTTTTATGGTCAAGCTTT
>JAUMHM010000031.1:67446504-67459001 GCA_032362435.1 Melikaiella ostensackeni
GTTGCAAAGAGATCTACCTCAGAAAAAAGTTCAAAAAGGAAAATGCCACTACGGAGGTCTTTCAAATGCAAAAGAGTGCGTGATTATAAAAAAAATAGCTGTCCTTTCATACAGCCATGGAAGATTAACACTAATTTGACTTACGTACCGGATTCAATGCCTGGTGGTATATTAATTCAATTTAGTCCTAAAAAGTGCCGCTCAAGCAATTTCGTTTTGAGGTTATCTTTCAAATTTTTCAGTAATATCACTGATCTGACTCCATTTTTGTATACAGCGGCTTGAAATCCATAATAAAACCACAGTTTTCCATCACATACTCAAAAATAAGGTTTTTTGAGGTTATTTCGAAAACTAATCGTGAAAGGTGCTATTTTGACCTCAGATTCGGATTTAGCGACCTAGAATACATAGGAATATATGTGTCTCGTTAAAAGTTCTTGACCTTTTTTTTTGTGTGGCTGTTTTCATAAATATTCTTTCAGTGCTTTTTACTCAGGGGTACTTTGAGCTAGACTTTTTCAGAAGTCAAATGAAGAAACCTATGGCAAACATGTTTAACTGCAAAACAAAAATTTATAGGACACCAAAATTTTGAGAAAATGATTTCAGGAGTATCAGTCTTACGAAATAAAATAAATAAAAGTATCAGATCTCAAAAAGATATATTTCTTATTTATAAGTCAGTTTCCTTCACGATCAGCTTTACAAAATAATTGTTCATGGAAAAAGATGTTTCAATCTTAAAAGGTGTATCTTTCTAAAGTAGTCGTATAATATGTTTCGCTAGACTGTATTTCATTATATCAAGATATGTACGAGTAATTTTGGCAATAACATTTATAAATCAGGTGTTAGTGGAAATA
Source organism: Melikaiella ostensackeni (assembly GCA_032362435.1). Lineage (NCBI taxonomy): Eukaryota > Metazoa > Arthropoda > Insecta > Hymenoptera > Cynipidae > Melikaiella > Melikaiella ostensackeni. Next base: position 67,447,371 of record JAUMHM010000031.1, read on the forward strand.
TCCATGAAAATTTGAAAAACTTGGGCGACCCTTTTAGAAAACTTGAAATCTACATAATATATATACTCGTATTCTGAGAACTCATCAAAAGAGAGATTTCAAAAGAATCTCTTTTTTGACCCACCAATAGAAACAAAAGCTACATGCAAAAATTATCATTCAAAATCATTTTACTCTCCTCGCTCCATATCCGTCTTCAATTATAAAATATTAAGAATACAGTCTTACAATTGGAACAATTTTTCGTACTTTCAGAGCAACGGTACCAACTCTAAGCCACCCTTAAGTAGTAAGTCATACGAATCCAACGACCACCTTACTTTTGTGATAGCGCAAATAGTTCCCGTGATAGTCGCGGAAAACTGTTCAAAAAATGCGATAAAAGTAGATTAGATAGAAAACGTTACACTCAGATGCTTACTTTCACAACTGGCATTTACGCAAATTCGCTTGAATTATCGAAACTTGATAAAAATTCTTGAATCCGTTTGAATTTTCTGGAACTCGCTTAAATTCTCTTGAACTCCCTTGAACTCCAATTCACTTTAATTCTTCTAAAATCCGTCGAATTCCCTTGACTCCACTTCAATTTGCTTGAATTCTCTCAAGTTCACGTGAATTCTCTTCAGTTTACTAAAGTTCCCTTTGAATTCGCTTTCAAAGAAATTCCAATGAATTCAGTAGACTTTGAGTACAATGATTTACCTTAAGTAAGCATAAATAAATGAATAAATAAATAAGTAAATATATATACATACATATATAAGCATTTGTATATGGATTCTATGACATGTATCGTATTGCAAACGGCCAGTGCTGAAACTTCGAATAAGTACGATAAATTACCGATAAAGTTACAGTAAATTAACAGGAGTTTCAGGAAATTTTCAAATCGAACTTTCGGGGCCGTTTCGGTTTTATGGTTTTTGGACCGGGCTGTGAACTAGATTCCCAGCCCGACCCATCTGATTCGGATCTTAAAAATTTTGCACACTCATAAAATTTTCTATAAAACATTTATTCGCATTTTTCCAAAGTTTTTTGCGTCTACCTCGAGATAACTGTCTACGTTACGAAAAACTCCTTCGGAAATGACGAACCCCCTTTCATAAATAAGGAGGTCACTTTTGATGACCGACATGACGAAAGAAATTTTAATAATAATTAGTGCAGATCGATATTTTTTCAAGGAGATTTGTCAATTGAAGAGGGTTTGTGTTTTAGCAAGAAAGTATGTAAATATTTACACATTGACTCGTCTCGATAGAATTCACAGTTTGACCTTTTCTATGTTTCCTAATCACCGTTCATCAAAGTTACTTATGCACATAGAAGAATGGTATTTAATTGTTGATTGATGACTCACACTGAAGATATTAAGTTTCTTGACCAGGATTCTCTAAATCTGAATTAGTTAAAAATGACTAATTAAAACGCAAAAAGTCAGTTATTGATTCAATTAGTTAGTATTTAACTAATTATTAATCAAAAGTGATTAATCTACAGTTAGATTTCACTTTTATTTTATGTTATTTGACTAATGAATTAGTGACACTTTTCCACTAATATTTTGGTAACTTTTTCTACTAAAAATTACTTAAAGATCAAACATTAATTAAAATTTGACATAAATCGTGAAGCAAGAAGTCTTCCTTCAATTTGACTAAACCCTAGTTACAATTTACCAATTGTTGGTGAAATTTAAGTTATTTGGATTCAGAGAATAGAAATAATACACTGGAATAATATATTTTTTAAATATCCAATTCATAACATTTTTGTGTAAATTGTTCTCTACTGTTGAAAGTAAACTATTCAAAGGTTCAATAGTTGATACAATTATCACAGTTCTGAATAAGAGGCATTTCATGTCAAATGGCCCAATCCGAAAATCTCTGTTGACCAGTCAGATTGAAACTTGGCCTGAGTGTTGCCCTATTGGATGGTAGGCAAAACATTTTTCCATTTTGTCAAAGCTTTTCGAATTAGGGAATGTGAAATGTTAAGGATTTGCGCTAACACCCTCTGTTTTGCAATCTGTAACTACTTTCATACTAAATAATCAAAATCATTTTTTTACATTCAAAGTTCGACGCGCGTGATGAGAATGTGCCTGCGTAACGGGCAGATTTTTTATCTTAAAATTGGATAAAAATTCTGCAGACTGTTGACAACTACATTAGGAATTGTAAATATTATTGCAATTATCAATGCAGCAGTCAAAACAGTTGTCAACTCTTTGCAGGGTTTTTATCCAATTTTGTTATTTAAAAAAATGATACAACGCATTGTAAACTATGACCCACACTGTTGAAAATTTCTATAGCGATTTTACTATGAATAAAGTGGAAGTGATAACCATATATACGTAAAGAAAATTTAATATACATGTTAAGTACTCTGAATTATGAGAAAATTATAGTTTCTTGTGATGTTGTTTAATCATTACATCTTATTTGAAACAAAAAAGATCAAAATGTAAAATATTTGCTAAGATATATCAGTCAGGACTGAAGGATGACGTGTAGGTGAAAATCAAAATGAATGAATAAATGAATTAATTAATTAATTATGAAAATTGATCCGTAAATCATAAAATTTTAAAATTCAATTCTAAAAATTATTACTGCAGAATTTACTACGCATGTGTTGTAATTTAAGATTACTACTCCGGGAATGCAACTTTACTATACAAAAGTATAGTAAAAGTGTGTTAAAATTACAAACATTTTCAACAGTGGAAAACAAATTTATGTGTGAACATCTTCGATAAACGTTAAATTAAATTGAAGTCTTACATAAATCGAAGAATAACTAAGTCTTTGTGAAATCTTCGAAAGATTTCAAAATATTTCACAAAGATTCCAGACTTTACAAAGCTTTCAAGAGATTGCAAAACACTTTGAAGGTTTCAAACAAACGTTAACTTATACTAAAATCTTACATAAATCAAAGAATTCACCAGAATGTCAAAGATTTCAGAAAGATTTCAAAGATTTTACAAAGACTTCATATATTAGTTCATCATGACACACGAAGCGCAGCTGGAGCGATGAGAGGGAGATGAGTGAATATACATCAGGAGAAGCGTAGCCGAGTTCGAGCGATGAGAGGGAGAGAGAAGTGAAGAGAAGCAACCGCCCGGTCTCTCTGCCTCTCATCGCACGCAGTGTCTCCATTTACGCAGTTTAAGCCTGTGTCTAGCGTCCGGTGTAACTCAATGCGTTACACTATCAGGTTGGGACATTTGACATGGATTGCTTCATAAACTCATAATTTGAAAAGCCAACAGTGAAATTAGAAGTGCCCTTTTCTGCCCTAGTCTACTCGTTACAGGCTCGCGAGAAATAACAAGCTATGACAGTTAATTAACAGAGTCAGATCGATCGAAGTGGATTGAGACCTTTGAGTCAGGTTAGCTACGATTGGCAGCCAGTGACTAATCTCGTTTTCCTCTACTCTTCCCGGACAAAAGACATCTCACCCACGGTTTAGCGGACGAGATATGCCCACGGGGTTAAATGTCGCCGAGTATATAGTTACTGTCATAGTTGTCGCAATCATTAAACAGCTGCATTTACACAAGATGTCAAATGAGCCTCAAATTCAAATGCCTTTGAAAATTCTAAAAGTTTTCATCCCATTATAAACATTCATTGTCAAAAGTATCACAGATCAGCACACAAAGCTTGACCCCCCCCCCCCGGGGGCGACGTCACAAAAACGAAAACCCCTCCTCCTTAACGTCAAACTTTTTTCTTCGATTTCATTTGATAATAGCCAAAAGTAAAACATAAAACATACAAACATAATATTTTTAAAGACTTCTTAGACCAAAATGCCCTCGAAACAGGGAAAGTAGGGTGGTTTTTCACGTGAAAAGGGAAACAATAGGGGAATAAAATCAATATGTAGGTACCATGTTGAATTTAATATGAAACGCTCAAGAGGTCAAGTCGAAAGAAATTGCATTTTCCACAAAATAGTTGAATTTTAAATCAAAAAAGATTAATTTTTTACGAAAAGATATAAGCTTTCAACAAAATAGTTGAATTTTTAACCAAATAGATGAATTTTCAACCTAGATGGATGAATTTTCAACGAGATGGTCGAATTTTCAAGCCAAAAATGTTAAATTTCAGCCACAAACAGTTGCACTTCTAAACAAACAGTTTAATCTTTAAGCCGAAAAGACCAGTTTTTTAGAAGACAATTCAATCTTCAACTACAAACGATGAATTTTTAACCAAGAACTTTTATAACCAGAAAGTTCAACTTTTAAGCGAAAGGGACGAATTTTCAACAAAATGATCAAACTTTTACCCAAATCGTTGAATTTTCAACCTAAAAAGATGAATTTTCAACCAATTATTCGAACTCTTAGCAAAAAAAATCAAATTTCAACCAAAAAGAGTTGCGTTTTAAACCAAATAGTTGAATTTTCAAGCGAAGAAGACGGATGTTTAACAAAACAGTCAAATTCTTCTACTAAAACAGATGACATCTTGAGAAAATAGTTGAATTTTTAACAAAATAATTGTATTTTCAAAAAATAGATGAAATTTCAATTAAAATGAATTTCTCACAAAGAAGATCCACTTTCCAAAAAAATTGTTAAATTTTCAATCAGAGAAGATTATTTTTTAACAAAATATATGATAGTTGATATTTCGCCGAAAGAAATTTTGTAATTTTAAATCAAAAACAGTTGAATTTAAGAAAACAAGATGAATTCTCAACGAAAAATGTAATGGTTGATATCTCCACCCATAAATATTTTAATTTTAAATCAGGAACAGTTGAATTAAAAAAAAAATGGTGAATTTTCGACAAAATAGTTGAATACTCAACCAAGAAAAAAAAACATTTTTACCAAAATAGTTGAATTTTTAACCAAAAGAGGAGAATTTTTCAACCAAAAAGTTGGATATTTCAGAAGACATTTGAATTTTCAATCCAAAAAACGTATTTTTTAGCCAAAAAGGCGAGTGTTCAACAAAACAGTGAAATTTTCTACCAAGAAATATTACTTTTCAACAAAATAGATAAATTTTCAACTAAAAAATTAATTTTTAACTAAGAACATCCTCTTTGAACCAAGTAATTGAATTTTCAATCAAAAAAGATTAATTCTCAATGAAATATATAATATTATGTGGCGTTCCCGGTTCAAATCCGGGCCGAGGTAGATTTTTTCTCGTTTCTCCAAAAAATGTAACATTACGGCCACTAGCTAAAAACTAATTATCCATCAATTTAAATTAAACAATTCATCTAGCCAAAACCAATAACATCAATATAGAAATATATAATGGTTGATATTTCAACCAAAAAAAATATAGTAATTTTAAAATAGTTGAATTTAACCAAAAAAGATGAATTCTCAATGAAAAATGTGATGCTTAATATTTCAACCAACGAAGATTTTAATTTTAATTCAAATACAGTTGAGTTCAAACAAAGAAAACGAATTTTAAACAGAACAGAACCCATAACCAAAAAAGACGAATTTCCATAAAAAAAGTTGAGTCCTTAACCAAAACAGATTATTTTTATCCAAACAGCTGCACCTTCAAACAAAAAAGATAAAATTTTTACCAGAATAGATGAATTTTTAATCAAAAAGTTGAATTTTCTACCAAAATAATAGAATTTTCAACCCAAAAACACGAATGTTCAACAAAACCATTAAATTTTCAAGGCAAAAATACGAAGTTTCTGCAAAACACACAATTTTCAACCAAGCAGTTGAATTTTCAATCAAGAAGATTAATTTTCTACTAAAATGGACAAATTTACAACAAAATGATCGAATTTCTACCCAACTCGTTGAATTTTCAACCTAAAAAGATGAATTTTCAACCAATTAGTCGAACTCTTAGCAAAAAAAATTAAATTTCAACCAAAAAGAGTTGCGTTTTAAACCAAATAGTTGAATTTTCAAGCAAAGAAGACGGATGTTTAACAAAACAGTCAAATTTTTTTACTAAAACAGATGAGTTCTTAAGAAAATAGTTGATATTTTAACAAAATAATTATATTTTCAAAAAATAGATGAAATTTCAATTAAAATGAATTTCTCACAAAGAAGATCCACTTTCCAAAAAAACTGTTAAATTTTCAATCAGAGAAGATTATTTTTTAACAAAATATATGATAGTTGATATTTCGACTAAAGAAATTTTGTAATTTTAAATCAAAAACAGTTGAATTAAAAAAAAAGGTGAATTTCTGACAAAATAGTTGAATCCTCAACAAAAAAAAACCATTTTTAACAAAATAGTTGAATTTTTAACCAAAAGAGAAGAATTTTTCAACCAAAAAGTTGGATTTTGCAGAAGACATTTGAATTTTCAATCCAAAAAACGTATTTTTTATCCAAAAAGACGAGTGTTCAACAAAACAGTGAAATTTTCCACCAATAAATATTACTTTTCAACAAAATAGATAAATTTTCAACTAAAAAATTAATTTTCAACTAAGAACATCCACTTTGAACCAAGTAATTGAATTTTCAATCAAAAAAGATTAATTCTCAATGAAATATATAATATTATGTGGCGATCCTGGTTCAAATCCGGGCCAAGGTAGATTTTTTCTCGTTTCTCCAAAAAATGTAACATTACGGCCAGTAGCCAAAAACTAATTATCCATCAATTTGAATTAAACACTTTATCTAGCCAAAACCAATAACATCAATATAGAAATATATAATAGTTGATATTTCAGCCAAAAAAATATAGTAATTTTAAAATAGTTGAATTTAACCAAAAAAGATGAATTCTCAATGAAAAATGTGATGCTTAATATTTCAACCAACGAAGATTTTAATTTTAATTCAAATACAGTTGAGTTCAAACAAAGAAAACGAATTTTAAACAGAACAGAACCCATAACCAAAAAAGACGAATTTCCATAAAAAAAGTTGAGTCCTTAACCAAAACAGATTATTTTTATCCAAACAGCTGCACCTTCAAACAAAAAAGATAAAATTTTTACCAGAATAGATGAATTTTTAATCAAAAAGTTGAATTTTCTACCAAAATAATAGAATTTTCAACCCAAAAACACGAATGTTCAACAAAACCATTAAATTTTCAAGGCAAAAATACGAAGTTTCTGCAAAACACACAATTTTCAACCAAGCAGTTGAATTTTCAATCAAGAAGATTAATTTTCTACTAAAATGGACAAATTTACAACAAAATACATCAATTTTCAACCAAATAGTTGAATTTTTAACTAAGAACGATCGATTTTCAACCAAAAATGGAATAGTTAAATTTTCAGTTAAAAAAATTAATTTTCTACCAAAAAAAGAGTTGAACTAAGTTTCAATTAAAATGAACTAACTTTCAATAAAAACTAATTGGATTTTCTTACTGGGTTCTATGTATTAATTTAGTTCATATTTAAGCGAAGAAGCGAGAAAAAGGGGAAATATGGGAAGTTTCTTGAAAACAGGGGAAGAAAGAGGAATTTTTCTAAAAACTGGAAAAGTGGGGAGTAGGGGAAAGAGTGTAAAGTCTATATTGAAATGCTTTACTTGTAAAATAAAATCACTAATTTTCATTTTTTCAAGCATTCTTCTTCATATCATTTACGGACCCCAAAGCCACTAAACAAAACATCTTGTCAAGTATTGATTTTTTTGCTATGCCTAAGTTTGTTTGGATCAGAAATTCAAACAAACCTTTCTTTTTGCTTATCAACGTAAAAAACACGTGTTTATAAATTTCTTGTGCTTCTCAAGTTCGCTTAAAATAAGAACAATAAGTATTTTTGATAGTGACATCAATGAGCATATAATTTTCCTTTATTTAAAAAAACGGCAACACCACTCCAGAAACTTTTCAGAAATTTATAATTGAAGGCAGTGTTTATGTTTACCGAAAAAATCCGGCTATAATTCTTGCCGAAGTTTCGATGAACGTAGCCACGGTCATAATTAAACGTTGAGAGGAAAAACTGTTGGTCAAAAATAATTTGTACGAGTACAATAGGACAATGTTCCCGCTACTTGGCACTTCGCCAGTGGCTGAAAGTTTTGTGTGAAATTTATTTAAATATAAAATCTTCTGGTCTTTAAATTTGGTAACTATAATGGTGAAATGCTATGAACTGTTCACGGAGAATATTTGTGCGTTAAATTTTACATAACTTAGTTCGGTAAACGGAGAAAATTACGGCATTTTATTAAAATTTCACTTTTAGTCATGTAAAATGGAATGGGGTAATATTTGATATGAAATATCAATTATTAATATAAATTCATTATAATTTAATTTGCGATTCAGTAAGAAATAATATAACTAGATAATAAAGATTACCTGACAATTGGGTAAAATGAGATATCGATTACCTACCAGTTAGGTAAAATGAGTCGAACTGTTAGGTACAATTTCAATCAAAGAAAACAAAGTCTACTACTCTAAATATGTGAATCCTACATCCCAGTCATGTAAAATTTCGTGCGCTAGCAAAAAAAAAACATTCCTGCTACAACCAGATTCGGTGGAAGTTCATCTACTACTACACACAACTTAACCATATCATGCAATTTATAAGTATATTGTTGGTACATATACACAATTTAACTTAAACAATTACATTAAATTACAATACATTACATACAATATAGTCGCACGCTTTTAACGATATTAACGCTTTTAAAAATCGAGAACGCTGTGACGGGTTTCGAACTACCTAGTCCAAGTTTAACGCGTTCGATCGCTAACGACTAAATCTCACGGCTAACTTAACACTTAGAATATCGAGAAAAAATCTCGGCTATAAAGTTAAAGTACGAGTACGTCAGGGCCGTACAAAAAAATATCTGGTCCCCGTTTCATCGAAGTTTCTTATTTTCACATTTTATTAATAAACGGGCTTATAAATTTATAGGAAGTGAATAAAAACATTGGAATTATTTAGTAACTTAATAGGTATTACTTATTGAGAGGAAAGGATAGTCTATATATTTGAATATTTTCTGAAGTCCTACAATATTAACCGAACCTTAAAAACGTTAAAGTTTGTACTTCAAAAAAAAAAAACGTTAAAGTTTGGCTTTAAACTTCAGGCCTGACAATGTTGACGTCCCTAGCGATTCTCATCTTACCTTACTGTTGTGTAATTGCTCTCCTAATAAAAGTGAAAATCTCTAAAAAGTTCTGCAATATATACTTTCTTTTAAGTGAATCGTTAATATCACACGAAAATAAACTTTATATCATTCATTTAATGAAAATTTACATTACTTTGAGTTATTTTATGGTATACTGGTATGAAAATAATACAATTCTTATATCAATAATTACATATCAGAATTCTCACTTTTGGACTTGAGATTTTACATAACTTTTTTGTAATATTTATAGTTCTGTTTTGCATTTAATCCCGAAATAATTGTTAACTTTATCTAAATGCAGTAATGTCCCCCATTTACTGAACTGAGTAAATTTTAATGAACAAATTTTCTCCGTGTTGGTGATAGGATAAGGAGACAGAATTAAACAGAAGCCCAATAATCCTTTAAGAAAAAATGTAGCCTTTTTAAAAACATTCCATAGTGTAGTCTAGAAATTATAATTAGTCTTTTAATGATAAAGTTGCAGGATGCGAGAAGGCCGACAAGCAGGTTGTTACGAATTCACACAAGGGTTTGTTATCTGCCTGTCTCTCTTTTCCTTTTTTTTGCTTCTTTTGACCTATTTCGAGTCAACGCGTGGGCTGCAAACGACGGCGATATCCGACGAGCTTGAAAGGGAGATAGAAAAGTTACTGGCGAATTATTTAACTCAACTGGTGACGAAATTTTTATGGAAATTGGAACCTTGGTTCCCCTGGGTGAGAATAATCTCTCTATGCTTGCAAATCCGTTTACATCCATCTATATGTTGTATTTGCATGTTCCGACTTCCGATTACTTTCGTTAATCGGGCGCCTTTCGGAAAAATAAACATTTCTGTTTCCACTGACCATGAGTGTAACATAACTCACAATATTGGCTCGATAGGAAGGAGAATTAAAAGTTTACGAAGTGAGGTGAGAATTTCGAAATGTTTAACGTATCTACGTGGAAAAAATGAGATTGAAGAGTTGGATATTCAGTGCTAGAATCGTGCAATAATTCCAAATTTTAGGAATAGATGCAGAAGACACTGGAAGGAATTTGAAACTACACATATTTTTCCAGCATCAATAATGGAAAGTTATATATCGTGTCTCAGTTGTCCAAATGACGTCTTAATCGAAACACAGTTTATAGTGTTCTATTGGGAACTCGGCTGAGTTTGCAGCAGTCCAGTAACCATTCCTGGACACACCGCATTCAGAACTTTCGGCCAGCACCGAACCGAAGCTAGCCTTGCATGATGCGATGAGGATGTTCAGTGCCTCAAACTGTAGCATCCAGAATACCATATTGCAGAGAGGAGCTGAATGCTGCGCTGGAAACCCGGGTTGAATTCTCGGCCACTACATTTTTTCATCTAACTCAAATTTTTCTGTTTCAGCAAATAAATGAGGTGGGTAAACCTGGAAGTACCACCATGCTCAAACAATATATGCCCTATGCTAAAATTGAGGGCTTATTTAGGGCTCATTTAGTATCCAAAAGCCAAATTTTTGGTTCTGCATTAAAAAAAAAATGCATGGTACTGCCAGCTTTACATTAAGCTAGCAGTATCATGGTAGAAATATTTGTTGAATCAACTTTTTTCTTTCACAGGAATTGAGGGCTCATTTAGGGCTCTTGCATGATCCCAGGCGCAATTTGTCAAAAACAACCCCTGTCACTGAGAAACTACCCTGAAGAATAAATATTCTCTGAACATAACAGTGAGTACAGCAGAATCGAGGGCTCATTTTAGGCTCTCCAACACCCCCGAAATCAATTTTTCAAAAACATCCCTTAAGATTGGAAAACTACTCCGCAAGCAAAAGCGCTGATAATGAGCAAGAAGAAGTATTGCACCAGTTTGGAATATTTTCTAGCTGTTCGAAAATATCGAACACTTTTGCAAAAACCAACCCCAACACTCAAAACGCATTTCACTACAATCAGCGTCTAACGCTGTTACCATTTCATTATAGAATGTTTTAAGATTCACTAATAAATGTATTATTCATTTTTTTCAGATTTGATGCTAAAAAATTCTTTCATGTTGTAAGAAAAAGTCAAATTTTACCAACAACATCTACGTTTCAAATACTTGACTCTAAAGGTGCTCATATCTTTTAGGTATTTGATTGTCAAGATAAATTAGAGAAGAGGATATCCAATAAATCTTAGTTATTTTGTTTGAAGTGGAAATGTGCATTAAATCCCCCCATGTGTTAGGATTAAAAATTCCAAAAATGGCTTTTTTGAATATTTTTTTTTCAATTCAACTTTTTAAGTATTTATTTTCAGAACTCAAGCTTTCATAACCTTTTTTCAAATTAGTCTCTGTAGGCGTCTTTTCATCGTAGGTATTTCGGTAAGATTACATTTCAAATTCATAAATTAAATGTTTATTCATAATATGTAGAGGTGGGATTATATTGACCGTCAATCGTAAAATTATTTTGGAATTTTTGGTGATCGAATTGGCTTTAGGGTCCAATAATTGAATACAATTTAAATTG
>JAUMHM010000031.1:67459101-67477078 GCA_032362435.1 Melikaiella ostensackeni
GTGGAACGTTCCGAAAGTCCCAGCGGCTAGTTCCTGGAACGTTCCGTGCTATTAGGGAAGGGCCCTATTCATGCGGACGCTCACATTTACTGTCCAATGCGCAGCTGCAAATAAGACACATCTCTAGTGTGAAACCATAAATCCTGCAGAGATCTTCTGCGCAGTAGGAAATGCGACCTAATTATACTGCAAATCCAGAAGTACATGCAAACCTATACTGCGCAGCATTAAGTGTCATAAAATCACACTGCGCAACGATAACCCCCATAGAAGTCTACTGCACAGCCGTAAATGCAGAATAATTTTACTGTGCATCCGGAAGTACGATATAACTTTACTGCGCAGCTTTAAATATCATACAATCGTAGTGCCTAATCATAAACCACACAAGAGTTTACTGCACAAACGAAAATGCAGCATAATTCTACTGCACATCCGGAGGTACGACATTACTCTACTGCGCAGTCTTACGTGTCATAGACTTCAACTGCCCAACCATAAATTCTATAGCAGTTCAGTGCACAGCCGGAAATGCGACATAACTCTAGTGCCCATCCGGAAGTGCGACATAACTCTACTGCGCAGCCTTAAGTGTCATAGAGTTGAACTGCGCAACTATAAACGCAGCCGAATTTTACTACATAACCGAAAGTGCCACAGGACTCTACAGCGCAACCAGAACACTCAAAGCCTACCATATGTTTATTGGAAATTATGAAGACTATTTAAATTGGTAGCAGATCCGAATACTCATTTGCATGCAAATTTCCTGATCGGATCTGACATTTTTTTAATCTCTTGAAATTTTTTGGAATCTATTTAAATAGCGTAAAATCTTTTAGAATTCCGTAAGATCCTTTGAAAAGTCTTTCGAAATCCTTTGGAATTTGGAAATCTTTTAAATCTTTGAATTATCTTTTGGAACTCTGTAAAATTTCTTGAAATCTAGAAATTCCTTTGAAATTGAGTGAAATATTTCAAGATCTTACGCCAAGTAAACAAATATAGTTCGTTTCTAATTTGTCTATTTTTTGCATCACTTCTTACAATGTTTTAACATTATTTAACATTTATTTCTATACTGATTTTCTTATAATGATTTTCCCTAATGATTTTTCTAGAATCGCGAAAAAATTATAAGAAATTCATTACAGAAAAATGATTATAGTCCTATACGGAATTTCCTATATTTTTTCGTAAGAGAAAAGTAGCCCTTTTGGGTTGGAAAGAAGCCAAAAAGTTGCCCAAAACCACCAAAAAACTGTTTACTTTAAAATATAGACAATGCGCTCGAAGTTAGAACTCTGTTTAGCTTAAACAAATTTAAACGATTGCTACGACTATAAGGAAACTTACACAATACTTCGAGGTTCTTCTAATCGATACAGACGAGTCGCAAGTCCAACCAGTAATAAAGTTACAGCGACTAAATCGATCTCCAAATTTATTGTAACACGAGCTGGCGAAGAATCAATCACTAATGGCTCGATTTTGTCTTTAAGAGATCCTGTAGGCAAAATTTGTTCTTTTTTCTCGTCGACGATCTTATCGGTTGTAATTTTTTCAACTTTTTGTTTAGTTGGCTGCTTATCGGCTGCTTCTGACAATGGATTTTCAATTTTCTGTTGAAATAAATATATGCAATTAAGAATTAAAAAGCTAATAAATACTTTCCAGATATTAAATTTTAGATTTAAAAAGCTCTAGAAATACTATTTCATGTGGTAATTTCAAAGTTTTTTCTTTCTTATTACCAAAAAAGTAGCTTATAAAATAAAAGAGATTTTCGCCCTTATTGAAAAAATCCTCGAGAAAATCCTGGCACTATTTTCGCACGAGGAAAACACGAAGAAATCCGCGAGGATTTTCAGATTCTTTGAGGAAATGCACGAGTCAGTCAATTAATCCTCGCGTTTTCCTCGTCCGAAATGTACACATTTTACCGGCGTTGCACATCATTTTACGCCCTGGTGAATAATTTTTTTCGAGATTAGCGGTTTAAAAAATAAGTTGGCATACCTCTTCTTGCAAAATTCGTTCTGTGACATTAGGAGTACCATTGTAATCAAAATTCGCGCTGTGTTTACCGTCTGAAATTTTCGTTTTTCTGCGACGAACCTCCATCGCGTATTCCCGTATTAACTACCACCGATTTTCGAGAAACGTCAAAAGGATCAAAAGGACATTTTACACTCGCCACGCCAGCAAAATTCTTTCGTTCTCGGTCGCCAGCGCGAGAAAGGTCTTCTTGTACTCCTCTCATGTGAGAATCTAAAGTCCCTATGTGAGATACTCTATAGGTAGTATTTAATTTAGCTATAACGGTACTTTCATCTTAGAGAGGTTATGGGTTAATAGGAGTAGGTTCTTTCATATTTTCAGCTGGGTATAGCAAGTGTTGCGTTATATTTCTGATTTGTTTACATTTCTTTATTGTTACTTCATACTTATTTGAGACTTGAACATCATGTCAATCAACTATATCTGAGCAATAATTAGTCCTGCATTAGTTTACTCGTGATCATCAAGTTTATCGGTTTTATCATTTTACATTTTAAATCAACTACTTTGAGAAAATTAGTAAAAATCTTTCATTCACAGGTAAAATTATCAAAACATGGAAAATATCATCTGTCAGTGTTAGACGTCAGACGTGTCAATGTCCTTATTATCGTCAAAACGTCAAAACACCCGCACGTGGACGTTCAGCTCATATTTCAGCATTATGTATTTCAAGTTGGGTCGGAGAAATGTAAGATGGCTTCACGCTGAGGGCAAAACAATAATACCAATTGGATGTGACAAAATTTAGTTTTTTCACTAATCTGGAAAAAATTATTTTTTAACATAAGTGTGCCGGGGTATTATTTTTTATTTTTTAAAAGCTATTTATTTAAAAATTAAAGTTGATAATTTTTTGTAGCCATTTCATTATTGGATTACCTTTTAAAAATTAAAAAATAAAGTCCAAATACAATATTGATGAAATATCATTTTTTTTCAAAGTCATTAAAATGAATAAAGTTTCGTCCCATGCAATTGGTATTATCAAAGAATATCTTTGGTATTATTTCTTAGCCCTCGGTGTGCAGCCATCTTTCCAGCTGACGTCACAACTAGAAATATCAATATTCAAAAATCGTGGGAAATTTAAAGAGTGTCTAGCTTAACGTACGAAGGTTTTGGCATAGTATCTATAGTATTAGATCACCAACACCAAATTCTCAAAAATATGTTTCCTTTCGCTTTATATCAATTAATTCTTATTCTCAGGTAAATAATATTTGTAATTTTACAACCTTTTATAATTTCTACTTCTTTTTACCTTAGTTTTTAATGCTCTTTTCATAACTGACTTTATTTAACGCTTATTTTACGTGTTATAACGTATTTTGCATATATAATGCGATATCAATATGCATAAATGTTTAAAGAATGTACTGCGAATAAAATGTATCAATATTAAGTATTCAATTAAATGATTTTTATAGTGTTTAGAAGAGGCCCGACTTACAAAGAGATGATCAGAGTTGGGATTTTTTTAAATCTGATAAATTCATATTATTTTACAAAAATATTATTTGCCAATGGCAATCCGTTTTCGAACTGGCACTTATTTTTAATACGAAATTCACTTTTTCCAATGTTAATCTTTTTTTTTTCTTCTAAAAATATTAATTTTTTCGCATCTTTCAGTGTTTATATTTTCAAATGAGCGTAAAACGAAATATTATATATTGATCACGAATTAGAATTTTTATTCATGCTTTACCAAATTTTTCACTTGCCTATAAAAATACATTCCAGAATAAATATTTCGTTCAAAACAGTACATGCACACTCTCATTTACAAATACAAACACTAAAAGATGCGAACAAATACATACTTTTTATAGAAAAAAAAACGTATTCAAAGAATGAAAAAACCCTAAAAAATGTTGGAAAAGTAAAGGGAACGAGTATCTAGAAAAAAGATAAACATTCGAAAAAGCGAATTTTTCATTTAATACAAGTGCTAAAAAATTGTATATTCACATCATTTTACATAAGAATTTAATCAATAAATATTTAAATACATAAAGACCAGAAAACATTTTTTTGAAAACAAGCGCGGATCCACGGTGGGGCGATCGCCACCACTAAAGATTCTTGAATTGCAAGTTTCACTCATGTTTTTTCATTTGCTTACTGTATAGTATCAGCAGATATAACCCATGCACGCAGCTATTACAAAGTGTAACATGATTTTACAAAATTTTACATGACAATTTGATACATAAACATTTCCATACATAAAAACCAGGAGAAAGTTTGAAAAAGTATAGGGAATGAGTATTTAGAAAAAGAAAATTCAAGCATGAAACGAAACTTTATTTTTTTGATGACTTGAAAAAAAATGATTACACGCCATAAGCAAAGCCATAAGTATATTTGGGTTGTATAATATGTTTCATTTTTCAAAAGCTATTTAATTAAATAATAAAATAGGTAGATATTTTTTGTAACGATTCTATTATTTAATTGAAAAGCTTTTAGAAGATAAAAAAATATCCAAGTACACTAATGGTGAAAAAGTACTTTTTTCAAAGTCATCAAAAAAATAATGTTTCGTCAATGGAATTTGTATTATTGCATGGCCCTCGGCGTGTGGCCATCTTGGCAGTTGACGTCACAACGGGAAATACCTTATCAAATTGATCAAAACTACCAAATACGAGGCAAGATGCATTTTAATTTGTGCTTAAAATCAATTTTACTATTGTCAGCTATTGTTTTTCGTAATTTAAAACATGTAGTGAATAAAAAAATGAAGATTTATCGAAAACTATGTGCTACATTTAGAATTTTCAACGTACACAGTGAAAAACACGTTTCCTGTTAAAACTGTTTTTGTCGAAAAAACAATTATTTTACTATGTCATGTGAGTTTCAACACATTGTACCCAGATAGCACAACAGTTTGCGTCAAACTTGCCGGAAGTTTGCGGTGCACGGTTCGGAAGCTTACACCGCAAACTTTAGGCAAGTTTGCCGCAAACTGTTGTGCTATCTGGGGACGTGTATTGAGAGAATAAGTACTGAGAGAATTAGTATTGAAAGAATGAGTATCGAAAGGGTGAGTATTTAGATAATGAGTAGTGAGAGAATGAGTACTGAGAGAATGAGTATTGAAAGAATGAGCATTGAAAGGGTGAGTATTGAGAGAATGAGTATTGAAAGAATGAGTATTGAAAGGGTGAGTAATGAGAGGATGAGTACTGAAAGAATGAGTATTGAAAGGGTGAGTATTGAGAGAATGAGTACTGAGAGAATGAGTATTGAAACGGTGAGTATTGAGAGAAAGAGTACTGAAAGAATGGGTATTGAAAGAGTGAGTATTGAGAGAATGAGTATTGAGAGAATGAGTACTGAAAGGGTGAGTATTGAAAGAATGAGTATTAGGAGAATTCTCCCAATACTCATTCCTGCAATTCTCATTTTCTCAATACTCAATCCGCGAAATAAGTATTGCGTTTCGTATACTCACTTCAATTCTCAACTCAATACTCATTCCAATACTCAATTGCAATAACATTTTTGCAGTACTAAATTTTCGTAAGGGATTCCAAAAATGTCTAAATACTTACCAAAATTTAAAAAAACTCATTATTTATCATATTCTCATAAATTTTAGTAATATTTATAAAAATAGTATTGTTTTGAGTTTTTTTCACCTAATGTGGTAAGTATAATTACTTGAAATTTTGATACTTTTTTACACCAAGTTTAACCCGAGAGTCGAATCTAGGAAAGTCCGAAAACATCTTAATAATTTATCAAAATACTAAGAAAAAATTGGAGACTTACGTTCAAGATGAGCCCAAGAACTTTTAAAAATGGTAGTTATTTCCAGATTCATTCCAATTTTTCAAAAACATCGAAATTTGACGTTTTTTTTCAATATTTTTGTATAAAATTCACATTTTGCCTTAAACTTGGGCTTGCTAGACGCAGAATTTTCTTATCTTTCGCTTTGTTATAACAAAAAATTTCTTGATGTTATTATAAAAATTAAGGCTCTCAACATTTTTTTTTTAATTTATTGAATTTTCTTTTCGATGACCTTTACAGATCTTTGTGCATTTTCCGGTATAAGTTTAATATTTTTTATTGAAAATTAAACAAAACTCCCGATCATTTCCCAGTCTCCCGCTCCAGTGGCCACCCTGAGCTTAAATATATATGTGCAATTCTGAAGATGACCGTCGACGCACGGTCGAAACGTTAATAATGCTGTGAGATCTCTCAGTTTTATTCATTAAAAGCTCTGACAAGTAATCTACACTTTTTATTTCTAACCACCATCTTCGATCCGATAGAACGTTTTCTTTCACATGATTAAATATTTTTTAGTAATTAAAATCTAGTTGAAGATAGTAGTTTTCGTCTGTACAATTACAGAATATCATTAACAAGTATCTTTAATAAAAAATATTAATAAAAATTTTTAAGTATTTAATATTTTTATAATATAATATATATATTTTATAATTTTTTAAAAGTATTTAATAGAAAGTATTAGTATCTTTAATAAAAAGTAAAATTTCCAATTTTGTACATACAAAAATTGTATAATTTATTTTTTTTATAGAAAAGTGAAAGGTTCCAGAAATGTGCCCTTATTCAAAGGACATAAAAAAAAAATCTTCTGGATTCACTGAAATGAGGTAGTTGCATATTTTTAAATATTTTTCTTCCTTGTGAAATAAAAAGAGCACTAAAAACTACATGCAATTACTTAGGATATGTTTTAGAATATGTTAAAATATTTGAAATGAGGTTAAGACCACAGAGTTGTTTGAATAGGATTTTCCAGATTTTGTTTAAAAATATTTTACTTCTCATAAATCAATTACATATTCAGAACTTTTTAAAATACACAATTTTAAAAATATTATGCACTGTAATTAAAAAATGTATTATCTAAAAGTCATGCAATTACTTCATTAATTTGTTAAACATTCGCCAAAACTTCGCTTTTAATTCATTCAATGCACATAATCTCAGTACTTGAATTTCTTATGGAATTTAATGGAATTCACTTCAAAAGTGCACTTTAAAAGACCAATACTTTCCCGACTTATAAACTAAACAACTTAAATTTCTAATTATTGGGAAAAGTGGTTCGAAAGAATACTTCAAGAAGACTGTCATCGAGTTGGTTTTTTTTATTTTTTTATATAGATAATAGATATGATGTTTATATATAAGTGTACGCGTAGTGTGTGTGGTTCGTTTTTCTGAATCCTTAGCGTTTTTTATTTATTTATATATAATATATATATTTTTATATCAATATACATATACAGATATAAACATCCCGTTATAAATGTATATGTATATACATATACACATGCGATCAGCAGAGGCGCGTTTTTTATATGCTTACCCGTGAAAGCGATCACAGGGTTGCCACTTACATTGTTTAATCAGTATTTACAACAACAACCGTCTTCACTCACTATCAACAAGATTTTTACCCACATATAAATTATTATATTTTCAATTATCTACCAATCTCCGAGAGTACGACAAATTTGTCTCGTCGAAAAGCGCATTCCGCATTTTTACACGGAATGCGACAATTCAAGCAAACAAATCATTTAAGATAATTTCTCCTAGGTCCTTTCTCTCAGCGATACATTTACTCATCATCAAAAAAAATTCAGCATCAGTAATAATAATAATAGCAATAATTAATAATAATAATTAATATATAACTCCTTACAACGTATGTACTTTTAAAATACAGGAGATATTATCGATTACCATTGTAACGGTTCTGTAACTAAAACTCCGTGAAAGAAGATTCTTTGAAAAATATTCTAGACTCTAGATTTTTGTCTCGAAACGCACTTCGAGGGATTCTTGTACAAATTCGGGCCAAGTTTACACGGAAATAAGCTGCCGATTCCTGGGAGTCGGGTATTTCTTTTTCCTCTGCACGCATACCCGTCCTAACAAGACATTTAACGGTACTGAGAAGAATAGAATTACTTTTATTTAACAATCTCTAGACAATCTCTCTACAGCACTTATAGTTGAAGGTTCCGCCGCGATGCAGCTTATTTACATGTGAACACGGTATCAGCTCTATACGTGAATTCGCTAAAAAAAATCCCCTCACGTATATTTACGCAGGCATTCAATATATCCACGCAATGCAACTGTTTCTCTCATTGATTATAAATAACTCGTCTTCTTTAAAAAATAACGCGGTGGCTACTATTTTCACATTCTCCCTACCTTACATCTCCTTAATTTAATCTCTCTATCCGCAAAATCACGAGCGCTGTCTTAGATTACAATATATTAAAAGACCATATTTCGCATAGTTATAAATATTTTAATTCTGTTACACTTGTTATCAATATTATCTTTATTTTTACGCCCGCGTGTGTACAGAACGTGTTCTTTTTTTCAAACAGCAATTTTCGTTTTGCCTTAACTACGTGGATGCACTTGCGCGATTTAGTTTATCAGTAGCAAGTACTTCTGTCGATGTGAGATATCGCTCCACAGCAGAAATGCGTCCGCGGCTCTGAAATTTGTCGACTGTAATAAACACGAGTCTCGAGAACGGGTAGAAAGCCGCGAAGGCATTTCTTATATCATAAAAAGACGATATCATTCTGAAGTTTTTGTTTGTTTTTTCAATCTTTATTTAAACTTTAAACCTTTTTAATCAATTATATATAATAATTATCTTGCAGTTATTCTTGTATCATAATTAATAGTTAATAGTTTAACTTCATTATGTATAGCGTATCGCAAATACGGAAATCGAATGTATCCGCTTTGTGTAGCCACGAGTGCTTCGTCGGCTTTTTGTCCTAAGCTATAATACACACCTCCGCACGACCACCACTACTCCACTGTCTTTTAAGATAATCCGTTTTTTAAAAAAACATCAACTGCAATTTGGCCACACTTCTCAAGAGTTCAGGATCAAATAAATGTTATATATATACGAGTCTTGGTACAAATTTTTTTAGTCTTTAGCACTTATAGTTGCGTCAACGCACTGTCCGGACGACATGCTGCATTTGTCAGGATTCATGTGAACTTCCACATCGCGAATTGGTAGAATTTCTTGGCTTTAAGCTCTAACGGCATTAGCGCTCTGGCCCGACGTCATGCTCTCTTCTTCGGAGACCTCCTCGGCTTCTTTCAAAGACGTGAAAAAGGACGTTAGAGCTTTTAAAGCCACTGCCTTTCCCTCACGTTCGGCCGCGTCGTCGTTCGTCTCCCATTGGATGAAAGACTCAAAGGAAATTATATTGTCCTCACACAATTTATCAAAAATGTTCAGAAGTAGTCCTGCAAAAATAATAATAAAAAAAAGTTAATTTTTTTCTATAATAAGGAGTTTAAAAGACAAAAAGAATGTTTTGTTTTAGAAACTTACCAGATGGGAATTCTAACTTGTTCGCGAACGCCTGAGCAGCGAAGAGACATTGCAACTCTAGTTTCTCACTCGCATCAACGAACCTTTGAATCAGCAGTTGAAGGCTTTGGAAAATTTCAGGCTTGAAGTCATGCCTATTATTGCTGAATACTGTAAAAAGAAAAGGAAATTTGTAGATTAGTTTTAATAGTTTTAGATGAAGAAATAGGCTATACTTTTCAAGTTCCTGAAAACCGTACGAAAATTTCAGTTTCGCGACCTTCAAATTTAAACGTTTTTGATTCAAAATAAATGAAATCATACTAACCAGTAGATACTTCTAGAATGGCAGTCATAAGAACTCTGATGAATTGTGGATCATTGCTTTTGTCTCCAACGTTACTCTGAAACACAAAAATAATAAAATAGAAACTTGTTGAACACTAAATAAGAATGGTTTTTAATTCGTAACATCCAAAACACAAAAACCGTACCGTTATCCAATTGCAAATGTCGTCGAAGCTGCTACCATCCTTCATCATCTTCTTCAGATGATTGTGGATTTGGTCGAGGTTAAGTACAGCTTTGTTCACCAAGTCCTTGCAATCACTCGACAGGAACTGTAATTCCTGCAAATGAAAAGTACTCATTGAAACACAGTTCGTCTAATTATCAAAAGCGGTCTATAACTATCGGACTTATTTCTGCAATCAGTATCCTTTTGGCTAGAAATGTACCTAGGTATCAAATACCCTACTTATTAGCAAAAGTTCTCCTCATTCAATTTTCGAATCTTTTAATTTAAAAAATCGAAAGAAGTCATTCATTAAGCAAATTATCTTAAAAGATCAGTAAGCTTACATAATTTTTGACGATTTCATCAACGTTTTCTCGCTCCGTATTAATAATATCGCTAAATTGCAGTCCGCTTTGGCTCCACTTTTCGGCAACCGACTTTTGGCCACTAATTCGAGACATCTTGGAGAATAATTCCCCAATTAACTTTCCGGACAGGCCTTTACTCCTTAAAGTTGCTAAAGTAGTCTTTAATTCCGAAACAGGATGAGTTCCGTCAATTACGAGGTGCACTGAAAGATTAAAAAGTAATTGGTTAAAATCAAATTCAGGATCGTTTTAATAAATTTTGTATTTTAAGAATCATCAGGCCTGTTGAGCTTTAAAACCAGCATGGGATGATTTTTATGGTTAAGTTCTTGTCATCATGATCAGTTAAAAAAAATTATTAATACAAAAAAAAAAAAAAAAAAAAAAAAAACCGATTACAATACTTACTCATAATGTCGGCGAGATAAGCCCAAATCTTAGGAATATCAATGATCAGATCATCACTAATTTCGAGTATTTCGCCAAATCTGAAACAAAAGTTAAATTATAGCAAATTCTTTTATGCATACGACAGTATCAATTTTTATATCAGTATCTAATCAGTATCCTTTTGGCTAGAACGCACGTTGGGTACATTATACCTTTCTTATTAACAAAAGTTCTCATCATTATATAACCAGATTTTTAACAAATTTATAGAATATTTTTCAAGAAATCAAAGACACTTACCCCTCTCTAAAGTCATTCAGGGTAATTGCGTTCTTCAGGAGAAGGAAGGACAGAAGTGTCGATATCTTTTCTCGGGCGCTGCCAGACTTTTCGATGACTGCATTCACCATTTCACGAACCAACATCGGGAGCTGAGAGCTCGAGAAGTTCTCTTTGACTTCCAACAAAACTTCCTGAAAAATAAGGATCTGCTTAATAAATATGGTCAACTTAATCCACAAAAAATTTCTTAAATAAAATGGTTCGACTTTAAATATTGGATTGTCCACTTGATGGTTTACTTTGTGCTTCGAGCGAAACTCAGCACGTTCTGATCTGAATTTTCAGCACAAAGACAGAGAACCAAAAAGAAGGTATTGCGTATTCTAGCACACCAATGACTCAAGCATCTCTTAAGGACATCAGAGATGGATCTAAGGAGTGTGCGATAACCTTCAAAAACTAAACTATAGTTAATTCATTTACAATTCACTTACATCGTTACTGCCCTCAACGATATATTCTTCGACGATCATGTTGATCACATTCCTGAGTTCATCTTCAGACTTTTCGGGTTTATTACTAACAGAGGTAGGGGGTGGAGCAGGTTTGCTCGGAGGAGGCATAGAAATGCTTTGACTTCTCGCAGTATCAAGCACGGAACTTTCCCTACTCGATGAACCACTGCTTAACTGGTGGCTACCGTTTCGCGAACTCCTACCTTCTGCAAAATAAAACAAACTTTTATTAATAAATTTGAAAATCTTGGCTGAAAAAATGTATTTTAGAGTTAAAATATTCAGTATCCTTTTGGCTAAGCCACACAAAATTCCCTTAAGAATTTTCGGTTAGAAGATTCTCATCATTGAAGACTTACTCTTGTAAACAGTTTTTTCAAGATTTTCTTATTGCGAAATATCTTGACTCACCATAAGAAGATTTGTAGTCCGATCTTCCATATTCTCGTGGTCCGGTCGACCTCGAACCTGAGAGTTGCAATGGAGGACGTTTGTCTTGCTCGAACGTGGACATATTTTCTAAGCATGCAAATTTGTTAGGCGTCACAGTCTTTGAGCTTGCACTGCCGGTGGGGACATTCTTATGAAACACGTACGCATTCCTACTTCCTAGTTGAAGGTCGTCCATAGACGGCTTAAAAAAAGGAAATTAAATTAATTAAAATTAAAAAATAGAAAGGAAACAGAATGCCAATTAAATTACGAATTAAAAATCTCAAATACTCACAGGCTTATTTTTAAGTTTCGAAGTCTCAACAGAGTAGGCAGTTCTCGTTTTGGATGGAAGAATCCAGCCACCATCCTCGGAAGATCCTCCTCCCATTCCACCTAAAAATAGAAATTTGCGTTAAAGATGTTTCATCAAAAAAGGTCAATTATTATCTTCAATTGATTATCTCAGAATCTTTTTGCACTATCACGCTTGATCAGAAACTCCAGTCTGGCATGACATTAGGTATCATCATAATCTAATGATTCCTTATCGATAAAAACTTACTGTAATATATTTTTTCGAATTAAAAAACTTAATTTTCTCAAGTTGTAACTTTTTTCTCTCCTCATACATATAAAATTTCTTACGATTTCTTCTCCGGTCACCGCCCCTATCGTCCTTTCGTGGAGTGTTGATAGGTGTGTTGAAAGGAGTGTTGAATTGAGCGTCTAGTCGCTCCGACTCTGCCTCTCGTTGAATTTGGTCCATAGTCTTAGGATTACTATCATCTCTCCGAGGTACCCATTTATTCGACCTCAAGTCGATCACGTCTTGGATCATGAAACGAACTCTGGAACTTATTTTATTAGGTCCCTTATCATTCACGATACTGTACATGATCTTGATATACTCCTTCAAGTCCTAAAACACAAAAAAATGTCGAGTTTAAATCAAATTCACGATCGCCTGGAAGGATTTTTAATTCTGAAGAAATATCAGAGCAAAAGGGCTATAACAGCATGAAATCATTTTTCAGATTATACTTTGTCATCACGATATATTAGTTTCTTGTTATTTAATAGAATTATGCGATTATAAAACCTAAACAAAATTTCGACAAGGTAAGTCCGTATCGGTTGACAAGGACGTGATATATGTTCAGGTTTTTGTTGAATATAAAACTTTTAGAGGATTTCAAAAAACTTACATCATTAGTTTCCAATTTTTTTCCTATTGTCGTTAATAGTTTGCATAAGCATTCTAAGTTCTCCTCATCTCTGTGTTGCAACAAGTGATTTATACAGAAATGCATAATCTTCTTTGTCAACATTTCTTGTTTGAAAAGTTCTCCAATAAATCTGAAAAAAAAAAACATTTTAAAAATGAACTAGGATCACATAAAGTGTAAAAACTCTTAAAAATACGAACCTTATGTTGCCAACAGATTTCATTCGTATCCTTCTTTCTTCTTCCTCGTAAAGTGCTTGCAACTCCTTTTTCTTTTCAGTATCCGTGCACTCCTCAATTTCCTTGGCTTTGGTTACCCGTAATTTCTCGTTTTCAGAATCTTTTTCAAATTCCGACTGACACCGAGTAATAATTGATTTTCTAAAGTTTGTGGCAGACGAATCTCCTGGCTCAGTACCGGAAACTTGCATCAGAGCAAGTTCCTTACACATGAGAGCATATGCTACAGAGAAACTAGGTTCATCAATAGCCTGTAAATAAAATGAGGAAATCAGATATTTCTGTACTAAGGAAGATCTTGAAAAAAGGAAAATGATTTTTTTTTAAATTGTTAATCTCAGAATCTTTGTAAAATCAGGCCTGATCAGAAACTCCAGTCTGGCATGACATATAAGTATCATCATGAACAATAAAGGTTTGACTAATCTCAATTTTCAAAATCTCAGATTGGAATGGAAATGATTGACTTACCTTTTCAAAAACAAGGTTGATGACTCCGTCCATCCTCTCCTTGGTATCGATGGCTAATGTTCTGACTTGGCTAACTAAGGTGTTAAATTTCTGAGGAGTAAGCTTATTGAGCACAGAACGAACTTTCTTGTAAAGAGTTAGGGTAACAGCTTCATCCTCGGGGATATCGGAGGTCTTGAGCCTAGTTGGTTTCCAGGCGTTCTCCGATTCTCGAAGTTTTACTTCTCCCCCTAGTGAGAGTGAAATCAAATTTGGTTTACTACTACTTGCCCTATTAGGCTTGTTGCCAGGGTTGCTCTTCTTATTGGTTGGTAGCTGAAAATTACAAAAAAATTCTATCAGCATATCGTTAACAAAAACTGATGATACAAATATATTTAACAAAAACTTCAGATTATTAGTTTTCTCCATAGACTGTCATCAGTCCACTACTTTCATTTTAAAATAAAACATCACGTGAGAGAGTTTAAATATATAGTCCTAAATTAATAGATAGTATCAGGGTTGCCACAGAAACATGATTTCAAAATTACTTTACGCTTTTAAATTCCAAAATTAAGGCTTTAAACATTGAACTTTTCAAACATTGAAGGCTTTGAAATAAAAAATAAAATGATAATGGTTCAAATTTTTTGAGGATTTACAGTTTAAATAGCTAATAACAGGTAGCTGATATTAGAAAATTTAATTAACTTTCCAAAACTACCCGACTCTTTCAGGTATTTTAAAACCCTGCAGCAACCTCCATACAATTCTGATTTCCTAGACAACAAAAATTATCTTACCATTCCCATTCTCGCGTTCATTGAATTCTTATTTGCATTAGCGAAACCAGGAAACAAGTTATCATGCCTGCCCATATTCTGGTCTTTGAACGGCCTAAGTTCAGGACTGCGATTCTGAAACGTTAACAAAAAAAACACCATAAGCTACAAATTCTAAAACACAGAACCAAGAATTAAAAGAGAAAAATTCTGGAACTTACTCTACTCGTATGTTGTCGGATCTTGGTACTATCTTTCAGTACAACATCCAAGTCTGGAAGGTTTGAAGGTTTGATTTTACTGTTGGGATCCTCTTGCAGTTTCATCAAGAACTCCCTGCCATAGACTCGCTTTCCGTCCGTATTAAGAGGACTCCACTGATCATCTTGATAAGTGTATTTAAGCACTGGTCCTTTAGATGCAGAAGGTTCCAGCTGATTTGGTGCATTTTCGTCCTGTTTTTCAATGACGGACACCTTCTCCTCGCTGGAAGCACGAAAAGCCGAAACCTTCGAGTTCTCTTCATTCTTTTGGGCTACAATCGACGTAAGTTCAATTTCACTCTTAATCGACACCGAATGATCAACGACATCGTTCGGGACTGGAGCCATGTTGCTGACAACCTGAGGTTTTGAGCTTTCTTCTATTGTACGTTTGCTCTCCTTGTGGTTGAAACTCGCAGGTGTGTTCTCTATGACTGGGGTACTTTCCTTTGAAACTTCTGGAGTCGTATGTTTCTCCTGGGGTTGGGTAGAGGCCTGTTTTTCCTTTTTCGACTCATGATTGTCCTTATCCTTAATATCTTTCGTGATTTCTTTAGGAGCAGATTCTTTGTTGCTGTCTCTCGGAGGTGCTGCTTCCTTAATTTCCGGCTTAGATTCTACCTTCGTGGGTGGTATCGCGTTCATGAAGGCATCCATATCCGTGCCTTCCTTCTCAGCTCCTCTGCGATTGATATCGCGGCCTTTGAGTTTGCTCTTGATCTTCTGCTTCTGCATGGCAGATTTACCTGTAAAGACAGAAAAAAACATGTTTAGAAAACTAAAAGTTCTTTCAAAGAAACCTTTCAAAATTGGAAAGACTGACAATGGAGTTTTACAATCCTATGAAGACTTATTCGATAAGTGGAGAATTCAAGTTCCTCTTAAGGTAATGACTAATGGGATCAAAATGAGCGTAAAACTTTTTAAGAGGGCAGAATCAATTGGGAGAAGTGTGAGCGAAGAAAAGTTAGTGTCGGCTCCTGGCCAGGTATAATTATAGATGCCGGCTGTAACACAATTCATGGATGACTTTTTACTTTTAGGAATGCTTTCAGAAATTGCACATTTTTCTATGTTAAGACTCTTAACAAGTGCCTCTTCCAATTTCAGTCCAACTATTTTATGCGATTCATCAAATTTAGAAGGGATTTGTGGAACTCTACCATTTCTATTCATAATTGTCAAGTTTCTAACAGTGGGGCTGCGTTTAAAGACGGATGTAAACAAGAGTTACATAAGAGCTTTTCAATGCACTCGGATTAGCCATAAGAGAATAAACAAGGTCGATGTTGTACTGCTGCCTTGGTAATCGACAAATATGCTGCGACAGAATATCTCATGACGTAATGTTTCAAAATCGAAATATTGTTTTCAATGTAGGATGTGTTTGTTGATCAGCTCAACAAATTTGGAGGAAACGGAGAAATTGTAGTATCGTATTCAAATGGGTTTGTTTCAGATTAATGTTAAAAATTATTTTCCAACTCGGCCTTTTAAATGAATTTGTATTTGAATGAAAGAGCAAATTGTCGGCATTTCTCATGTTCTCTTCGTCGAGATGATAAAATCTACTTTTACCCAAAGGAATTTTTTTTACCATGATCTTTGGAGCCACGACGGCTTCTACTCCTCGATCTGGAACTGCTACTAGCACGTCCGGTCCCATTTGTCTTCTGGTCACCCATTTTTTATGTGTGAGATCACAAGATCATAAGACACTATTTGTACTCGATCACCGCGCAAACTCCGCCCCCTTCAATCTAATCATTATCAACATTGTCAAGTGAAGATACATCCAAATCAATTAAAAAATTTAATTCAAAACTAAGAATATACGATTTGTAGCAAATCTCATTTACTTCCTCTACCAATGATAAATTATAGATTCTGGAAACTCAGGAAACATAAATTTTAAAACTTCAATTTGAGTAAAAAAGTTAGAAAATTCGTAAAAGAGCGAATAGAGCATCTGGACTTTTAACTCAGTTGATAAACTTGCCAAGTCATTGATGAGACACTAAGGCCAAAATTACGATTTCAATACGATTAAAAATCACAATTTAAAATCAGGAACTTGGTAACTAATGAAATATAAAAATTCCATAAATCTTTACAAAAAAATACTCTTAATAAAAAGAGATCTCACCGAAATCGCATCACGAAACACAAAACCCTTTGCGACTCGGGTTTCAGCGGCTGCAAGAGCAGCTGCACTGATTCAGTATTTATTTATAAAACCACGAAATCTTTGCCAACGACGATATAGGTAACTGTCCACCTTTTCGAAAGCGGTCGCGACGGTTGAATGAAAAGTAAAAGCATTTTACAGAAAAAATCGATTCTCACAACCGGCGAATTCACTGCCAAGGGATATTGGGAAAAATTTATCACGAATTTTGCACTCGGGTTTACCCTCCCACACTTTCGACTCCATTTTTTCACTGGATATTAATTCCTCGGCTGGAGCGAGATTGGGGAATGGATTGTTGAAACTTTAAAAGCTGCTTTGGAAAATATCGACGCGACTTTCACGTGTCTATTTTAACCTGCGAACTGGTACAAACCGTCAGACTCGGCATACGATTTCTTAAATTAGCTCGGACGATCGAGGAGCACGCGCATTAAAGCCAGGCCCAGTCTAAACTGGCCTCCTGAAATCCTCAACTGGTCATGTCCGGTGTCGTGCTGTATGTCTATCTCGAAATTTCACTCAAGAGGAAATGACTTTCTTCAAACTCGATTTTGACTAACAGAAAATGGTTACTTCTAGAAATTTTCAGACCGAAAAAAGGTTTAAATTGTTAGTCCAGTGTTGTGAGATTTTTTAATAGATTTTATTTTTGAGCGAAAGTGATTTGTGCTGCAGCAATTCGATGGATCGGTTCTATAAAATCGCCCACATAAAAATAATTTCGTTCCAAAGGTATTTTAAAAGAATCCTAAATTCAGCCTTTCACATTAATGTCGATAGTAAGCATATTTTATAAGTTAAGAGATTCGTAGCAATTGCAATATTTGTGACATGATACAATTTCATTGAAACAAAAATAAAACCAAAGTTCACTTACATACTTCTATAG
>JAUMHM010000031.1:67489980-67500954 GCA_032362435.1 Melikaiella ostensackeni
TGGGTTGACCTTTGTTACACTCTTCAAGTG
The DNA here is from genome assembly GCA_032362435.1 of Melikaiella ostensackeni. Classification (NCBI taxonomy): domain Eukaryota; kingdom Metazoa; phylum Arthropoda; class Insecta; order Hymenoptera; family Cynipidae; genus Melikaiella; species Melikaiella ostensackeni. The sequence continues at coordinate 67,490,011 of JAUMHM010000031.1, forward strand.
TCGAAAACTGAAGGTGAAGTTCGTTAGCCAGCCATTTTGGATAAAAATTTCAAAAGTTACAGCATTTTAAAACATTTTTGAGACCATTTTTTCAAGATATCAAAATTATATGTATGAATATTCGCAGTACTCAGAAAGTCGAACAATTTATCCTCGGGACTTTTTTCGATAAAAAAAAAATATGGGAGTTATAGCATTTTCAAAATTTAAAAAAGAAACGAAAATGAAAATTTTAAGCTAAACAATGCACGATGTGGAAAAAAGTCAGGGGAGAAAAACGTTGCTTTTTGAAAGCCCTACAAAATAGTCATAACAACTTTTTGAATTTTTTTTAAAATCGAAAATTCGAATTCGGAGCCAAATAACCCGAAATACGAAAAAAAGTTTGGATATCAAAATTGTTGCTTTTACGACGACCTGTAAGCTTCTACTGAACATTTTATGGTAGGAGGCATAGTTTGTTTTTTAAGTATGGAAAACGATATTGGAATATTTTTATTTTAATTTTGAGCCAAACAACGCGAGATAAGAAAAAAAGTCAGAAGAGTAGAATTTGTGCTTTTAAAAAGTCAAGTAAAATTGCTGTTGAACATTTCTTTATAAGACCAATTGTATTTAATTAACATAATTTTTTATCGTCTTTTCAACTATTTATTTGTATATATTATACGGTGAACGCAGAAAATCGAGCGCGAAGATCATGATGTTTTAAGACTTAAAACGTTTTCAATAGGTTTCAAAATATTTAAGGGCATGTCACAAAACATTAAAGTAACATTTACTAGTTACACAAGTAACTTTAAAACATTTTAAGGGATTTCACATATTTTCTAAGGATTTCAAGTGATTTAAGAATATTTTAAGGGGTTTTCAAGAATCTTTTGAGATTTCATGGCATATAAAACGATTTTAAGGTATTTCACAGGATTTTTTGTGGGCTTTAACTAATTTTAGAAGACTTTCAGAGATTTGGAGAGATCTGAAAGATTTTGTAAAAGTTTTCAATCTCTAAATATTTCACGGGATATAACAAAACTGCTAAAGGTTTCAAGTGGTTTTCAAAAAACTTCAAAAGATTTCGACAAGTTTCATAGGATTTCAAGTGATTTCTAAATATTTTAAGGAATTTCAGAGGATTTCTAGGGATTGCAAAATACATACTTTAAAATATTTTCAACAGATTTAACAAATTATGAGGCATTTAGAATGATGCCAAGGGGATTTCAAGGCCTGCTAAGAAATTTTTAATATGGAAACATTCTCTGAATGGCTACTAATGGGACAAACGCGGTCACAAACGGTATTTCTACCCTACATTTTCATTTTAAAAATTAGTAAGAAAAAAGAAAACAACTTCCATATTAAAAACTTGTTAACATGCCTTGAAATCTTCTGAAAGCTCATGATGACCTATAAATGTCTCTGAAACCCAATAAAATCCCTTAAAATAATTTCAAATACTATGGAAAACTTCAAAAAAATTTTTAATGCGTCATAATCAATTTAAAAAATTTGAAAGCCTGCAAAATTCCATAAATTTCTTTGAAATCCCTTGAAAACATTTGAAAAAACTCATATTTTTTTAACCCGTTGAAATCCTCAGAGTCCCATTGAAATCTTTTTAAATATTTCGCAATCCCTAGAAGTCCTCTGAAAATCCTATACATGTTTAGAAATCCCTTAAAATCTTCTTAAATCGATTAAAATTTATAGATATTCTGTGAGAATATTTTATATCTTTTGCAATTCTTTACAGTATCTAGGAATTATTTTAAATCACTTTAAATCTTTTTAAATTCCATGAAATCCCATAAAACTCTTTGTAATCTCTTCAACTGGTCTAAAATCCATTGTAATCCTTTGAAATTCCTCGAAATCTGTTGAAATCACTTGAAATAATTAGAAATCCCTCGAAATATATCGAAATACTTTGGAAACGTTAAAATTTGTTAAAACTTTTTAAAACCAAAGATATCCTCTGAAATCTTTTGACATTTTGTGAAATCTCTAGAAATCTTTGAATCCTTAATATCTGGTGTACACTCAAAATTCGAATAATCAACCCCCTTCGACATTAAAGAATTGACGGCAATGAATAATTTTTGTTATTTAATGAAATTAAGATATATTCTCTTATCAAACAAGATAATTTGAGATCCGTATTTTTCAAGAACAATGAAATATTTTTCAAGAACAATGAAATATTTCCCCAGCACAATAATAACAAATTAAATTAACAGCTGTAAACAAATTGAAAGTTAGCAGCGGATTTCATTTATTCAAGTGCTTTAATATTATACAGATGAATTTTATTATTTTCATATACGCATCTAGAGCTATATGTCTTGCTCTTTATTACAGCTTTAACAAAAAAGTTTATTTTAATTCTGAAAACGGAAAAAACGGGAAGTTTTTCGAGAACAGGGGAAAAAAGGGAATTTGAAAAAAGGGAAACGCAGGGGAATAGGGGAAAGACTGAGATCTCTGAAATAAAAATTAATTTATTGAAAGCCGAGGCAATTTAAATTAGTTCAAAAATGAAAACAGATGAAAAGAAATACAAATTAAGACATTTTAAATCAAAAGACAGTAAGATTCTATAATTTATAAATTTGAAAAAAAAATCTTAATTAGGATAGACTGAAATTAAAAAGCTTTGAAAAAGTGGAGATTTTTATTTTTAAGATTTAGAATTAACTGAAAATAATTTTTTTTAAAATAAAGATAATAGGCTGCAGAATTTGAAAGTCTTCTTTAAATTTAGAGACTGGTTGCATTCAAAGCCTCCCAGTAAAAAAGCGACCTCCAGAAATTAATTCCTAAATCCTACTACCAGTCTGCTAAAAAACACCCACGAATGCATCATTATAATTTCCCTAGCTTCTGGATGATGTAATCCGGCGTTAAATTATGTAGAAGCATTCCCCTCAGTGCTATTTTTTCAAAACCTCGTATTTGTACAAAAATCCTGAGTGTGTGGAATCACTATCGAGAAATTGAAGCACAAAGTTCATTAGGAATAGAAATAGGGAACTCTATTATAGACAATAGAAATGATACTGCAGTTCTCTTTGTCAAATACTCGACAAGAGGATTAATAATAATTTCATTTTGCAAGGCGAGATATAAAAAGGAGAAAAAAAACACTTCTATCTAAATTTATAAAACTAAGTAAACATGTTTGCTAGTACAACGAGATAAATATTTATCGAAACTTCTCATAATTCGAATGCAAATATAATTTTATCTATATTGTTACAAAGTGGACAAACCTGATTTTAGTTTAATTGCGAATGGGGATTAAGTGAAAGTTCACTTTGAGGTTTGCGACAACAAATGAAAAAATTGCGTTCTAAATCAAATTTAATTTAGAATCAATAAATGACTTCGGAGATATATCATTTTTATTCGTATAAAAAAACTTGAATTTTGAAAATATAAATAAATAAACTCTGAAACAAGCTTTTAATCAAAGTTCAAGTTATTAATGATTATTTAATGTTCAACAATATTATTAATAAATGATACCCCTTTCGATACATTTGGTGAAGGTTTTAACATGAATCTTGGTGAAAGAACGAGACGGTATCAATATCCTTGGATTGGAATTTTCAAGGAGGAATGTCTAATCCAATATTTGGATAGATATTGGATTGAAAAACTTTTTTCCCCTTTACTACACTTCTCATTTATGAAATAAAATCGCTTCTTGATTTGAACTATACTACTATAGATAATACCATTCCGTATTCATTTAAAAAAATGAAGGATTGTAAAATTTCAATGCTTAATATTATATTTTAAACTAATTTAATCCCAACTTCATTCTAGGAATCTAGAAAAATCGGACAATTTTTGGAAACGATTCTGAATTCAGATTTCTACACTGCAATATAAGTCTGCAATAAATATAAACTTCTTCAATACAGGGTAGCCGCAAAACTTCATTTTCAAACTTCCCTGACTTTTCCCTGACATTAATATTTTTAAAAACTAGAATTCTAATCTTGTAACATTTTTTACATAGAATCTTTTATAAATAGAATGAAACAATTTTTAATTTAAATATACACATTTTTAATTTACTGTTCTTGACAGTCACTAAAGTGCTTCTTACTGAAATTCCCTGATTACCCCTGACCACAAAATTCCCTGACTACCCTGATTTTCAGGTTTTCCTTGATCTGCGGTTAACTTGTCAATACTTTTAAGAGCCTAGAGTAGCCATAGTCTCTATGGCATAAACAGAAGAGGGTACTCTGAATATGAGAAAGAATTAAAGTATTGACAATTAAAACGAATTGAAAATGTAAAAAATTCTAAGCTTTCCCCTGAATATAGGGCTATAGGGAATATAGACCAGATTGATAATGAGAAGCCTATACGGATTATACCCGGATTTTCCTAGATTTCTAACTATAATAAAAATGAAACCACAACAATACCAGAACGTACACTAAATAAAAACCACGAAAAATAACAAAAAATTTAGAATAATTCAAGGCAAACAATTGAGAAAACTCACCATCAGATGTCTTCTGTGGCGCTTCATTTTTAGGCAGCGTTTCAGTTTCCGGCTTATCGCCAGTCTCTCCATTTACTTTTTGATGGATGTGCTCTGGTTGACTGTGAACAGGTGTTGGAGTGGTACCTCTCGAGCTGATGTTCTTCTCATTAACCTTCCTCTCCTTCTGTTCCTTTGACTCCTTATGCAAGGATGGCATCTCCGGGATAGTGATGGCGTTCGGAGGCGGATTTTGTGATTTCCGACGAGGTGGCGAACTGGACTTATTTTTGTTGACTAAGTTGGGGAATGGATCCTTAGCGGGAAGGGGATTAGCGCCCAAGGAAGTAGCGGACGGGAGCGGGAGATCAGGAATATTTGAGCTCGGACTGGTCGAAGGATTCTGAGTTTGGGACGTGACCTGAGGCAAAATCGTGCTCTTCACCTCGACTTCGGGAGCAGGAACACGAGCTGCTGGAGTCTGCGTAGGAATTTTATCTTTATTCGCGAGTGTAGCGGCGGAACTCGTTTGCGATTGGAGTTCCTCGGTGACAACAACTGTTTTCTCAGTTCCTCTCGGCTGGAATTCTTTGATAGAGGGTTGAAGTGGTTTCGATTCCACTTTAACCGGGCACGATTCTAATTGAGCCGAGTTACTAGAAGTAGGTAACGATTGACTGTTTGGCGAAAAAGAGCCGGGTAAGCTTTGTGTTGGGGTGGGAGGACCGGTATTAGATTGACTATTTGTATCGGCATTGAAGTTGGTTTGGACTTTGAGGTTGGGTAAGCTTTGGGATGTGTTTTGAGAAGTAGGAGACTCGGGTGCGCTAGTTGCCACCGGGGAATCGGAACTCGGCTCGGTCGCAGCTTTTGCGACCATCGCCGCAAAGTCAGCTATCACAGCTTTATCGCAATTCTGCAACAATCACCAAATCTTCGTGACAGAGGGCGAAAGATGGAAATTCAAGTGCATTTGCATAAAACAACTAAAATCTGGTTCCAAAATCAAATCATAGACTCAGTAGATAAGTGAATTGAAAACAGAAAGGTTGAATGAAAATAAACATTAAAATTTTAGAACGATTTGAGAGACTACATCAACTTGGAAATTAAAGGTTTACTGTGTACATTTGAAAGTAAGCGAGCAGAAGAGTCGATTAAATAGTAAGTTAGGCTGTCATTAAGTAGATCAGGAATTTAAAATTCTTCTAGTCGATTACTTGTAAGTAAAGTTTTGTGATCACTCACCTGTACTTGAGGGCCACCTTCGACACTGTTAGAGCCATCACTCTCGTAGAGTTCGTTACTGATACTATTACCAGTTTTCGGATCTATGATTGGGATAGCGTGCGATCTCCTCGTTTTTTTGCTTGCGACATTGCTAGACGAACTTGGTGCACCACCGTTGTGCCCCGAATATACTTCTGTAAACGAAAAAAAGAGCACATAAAAGGAAAGTTGCCAGGACGTACTTATTAAAATTATTTGTTATTATGTTTATTATGTAAATTTTGAAATTTCTGAATGGCTTGAATTATAATAATCTACTGTGACATTTATAAATATTCAAATGCGTTTATATTTGATCCTTTTTAAATTTGAACGACGTGGGTATTCCTAAGTTTGAATGGTTTTAATTCCTAAGATTTAGATTCGAATGATTTTAAATTTGAAAGCATTAAATTATTTTAAAAAGAAGATTGCTAAGATCTTTTCTTATTTATAGTTACATTTTTAGAAATACATAGTCTAAAAATAAATGCTAATCATTAAGAAATTGGGAAACCTCCTGTTTTCAATTCAGCTTCGATAAACATGATGTGGTTTTAAATATTAAACTTTAAAGGCCGTGTCTAGATTCACCGAAATTCGGTGAGCGTAGCACAAATATTTTCGGTGAGTCTAGATCCCTAGGCAAACTGAAAAAGGTAGCTAAATTCACTGAAATTCGGTGGGCGTAGACTAAATATTTTCGGTATGCCTAGACACTTCGAACTTTAAAACACAACATCAAAATGTAATTTTACAAATTACAAGCCACAAATGCATATTAAAAAAAAAACATCGAATTAAAAAACTGTAAAATCCAATCCAATTCATTTTCACAATTGAAGGGTGGTAGTACAGAACTAGATAACGAACACATTTATTGAATACGGGTTTATTGCATAAAAAATTCTTAAAGAATCAAATACACATTGTGGTAAAAGGATTATGTCAAAATATCACTATTCGATACAATATTTTAAATCGCAGTAATGATTTATTTGAACCTTTTAGCAGTAATACTTCTTGAAATTATTATAATTTAATGAAAAAAAACATTTTCTTATTTTTTTCGGATTTTTAGCAAAAAAATGTTTGTCATATTGTAATATCGTCATCTTCAATTTTGATTTTCTCGGAACAGGACATTTTTTTTACTTAAACATTTTTTATTATCATTCAGCATCTTCATATCTCGGGAGCAATTTTTTATTTTTTCAAAAAATTGAATATTTAATGTTTAATCACTATCAAAAGCTGATTTTTAAAACCCATGAAATTTTAATCTCAAAATTCTCAGTCGATTCTCTCAGAATTAGCAGTTTTACATCAAACTATGTTTACCTGTATTCAAAAACTTAATATCTCAGGAGAATGTTTTTATTTTTATTTTTTTTAACTGAAAATTGAACTTTTTATCGCAATCCGCAGCTGAGCCTACTTCAATTTTAAGTTAATGTCACTTTGAGATTGTCAACTTCCACATCAATTTCCTCAAACCTGGATAACTATTTTTAATCAAATTTTTTGGACCTCAATTCAGTAACGTTTTAGCTTGTGAGTAGACTTTTGTTCCAACTTTAAATAGTGATTTCGATTTTACAGAATATTTTTTCTCTCTTTTGAAAAATTTCCATTTTGTTGGTAACCTAGTTCTGTACTGTCACCATTCAATTATAGTGACATAATTTTTTTTTCATCATAATGGGAAATTACTTACCAAAGTACAGTTGGTACTTATTGTTAACGACGTACATTATACTACAATGTAAAATAATAATACAATCGTAAATCTTTCAAAAAATGAAAAACTAAAATTATTAAACTTCATAGAAAAAAAAACACAATTTTTAACTCTTATATTATAAAGGTTTGAGTTAAAATTGGAAAAGTCAAGCCTAAACTTAAAACACACAGAGTTTACAAAACTACTCTTCTCAGCGTTGAGAGGTAAACTGGCCAAAACTGTGAGACTGCAAGGAGCGGAAATTCCAAAGTTAGGTCGAGACCTGTTTCCGTATCGAAGCTGAGTTTGTGTTAGTGAGGATAAGACGCTAAGGGCAAAGACCAACCACTACTAACAGCTAAAGTAAACTAGAAACGCAGGATTTTCGAGTCCTGTGCCTTTTTCGTTCCAAAAATGAGGGTGTCTAGACTGAGAAAACCGGAAAGCCGATTTTAATTGAATAAATATTAGGTACCACAGACCCTAAACTCCTAAAATGACGAGTACCATTGACGGACGACGCAGGTCAGAAAACCTTCCTTCAACCTGAAACCAGGCTCCTCCTACTTTCACTTTCTGCATCCTCTAACTAACTGCTAAAAGTCGGACGTAAGGAAGACAATTAAATGAATGAGGAACAAATACACCTTTCAACGAAAAATTATGGGAGGCTACTACTTTCCTTTTCTCTCTTTCATTGTTAAGGAATTACTGAATTTTGAAAAATTATGATATGGAAGCTAAAGGGTTGACATTGAAACAAAAAAAGTTTAGTGAAAAAGGGTAGCTAGTAAATCAAACGTGCATTGTTAAATGTAGATTTTGAGGGCGATGGACAGTTTCGAGTCAGCTACCTGAGTACTGACCCCTAGGCCTAGAGATCGAAAATTTACGATACCTAATTTATTTTTTTTGTCGTTTTCTTTTCTACACTTCTATCATTACGTGAACTTATAATAAAAAATGTTTCGATCTATTTCTGCAATTACATCATGGAAAATCAACGGATAAAAATTGAAGCCTAAAAGAAAAGACCAATTAAAATAGTCTTTTAAAATGACTTCACAAGAACGTACTAATTTGCTCGGTGAATATATAGTCAAATAACCGATTCTCTGAACTTCATTAATTTATCTAAATCTCAAATCATAAGGGGTTATCCATAAATTAGGTAGGGATTATTTTTGGAAACTTAAACCCCCAACCCCCTTCGTAAGGCTTTTTGTATAGTAAGTGTAACTTTAACACGGACATAAGAATATGCTTTTGTGTATTGAATATTCTTTAAAGTGCGGATTAACTGAGTTTTTTAAAATGAAACTCACCTGTCTGAGCAATAGGCATAGTCATCGCTGGCATCGGTTGAGGAGGTTGTGCAGGTTGCTGAAGTGAACCCTGAGGTACCACAGAATTTCCCTGAGCGTTAGCCAATTGTCCCTGCATATGTTGTGTATTGCTATTTACAGCGTTGCCCGTAGGATTCCTTAAATATGCAGGATTTACTTGATAATCTGCAAAAACCATGAAAAATATGTTAGTTTCTCAACAGACAACTTCAGAAAGTTTAATTTTTCTACATTTAAACAAAAAGTAATTAAAAAGAATCAAGACACTTACATGGAGGTTGTGGAGGTTGAAACGCATAAATGTTTGGCGCAATGATTGTGGTGGCGGGATGATGGTAAGTCTGATAAAAAGCATTTTGCCCTTGATTGTGATGGGTCTGAGGAGGTGCACGAAACTGGAAAAGAAAATAGAAAACGTTATCAGACTTTTGAACTCAAGAGCGGTAATAATTATTTCAGTTTTACTCAACGTTGATTTCAGTCGATAGTCAATTTGTCCGGATTATTTAAATTTTTAGATCAGGACTTTCGGGATTAGTTATAGGACTTTGGACCATTTATATCAGACTGAATAAAGTTGAGTAGCAAGTGGCACTAATACTACTACCTGCATAGTGGGCATTTGAAAATTCACGGGTTGTTGATGTTGAAGTCCAGAAACTTGGCTTTGGACATACATCGTCGGCATGTTATGATGGGCGTACTGAAGTTGTTGAGTACCGTTTCCAGTCACCCCAGCCATGTTTAACACCTGGGAATTACCGCCACTCTGACCACCTCTGTGATTCATCCCTCTAGGTTGCTGTGGCCTCGGAGCGCTGGTGTAGTAACCCTGAAAAATTCACAAAATTATTAATAATTTATCTAACTATGCTAAGTCATTAGTATTTACTTGAAAAAAGCTGAATCTAATTTAAGAAAGTGTGAGTTGCATTTTTATAAGGCATCAGACTGCTTTGTGGAGAAAATTACAGTGAGAATAAACAGGTGGAATAAACATCTTCGTATTAAAAAAGTATCAGCAGGGATCACAGTGGTTCAGTAGTTCAATTTTAGTTTAAAAAGGGGGTTTTTTCCAGAAAAGAAGACTGAAGGGTTTCATTTATTATTACTACATACTATGGTAATTTTTATTTGAAAAAAAAGTTTATCTAGCTTTGAAAAATTTGTTGAACAGGTTTCGCATTTTATGATAAAAATACATTTTAAAAAAATCACAAGATCCAAAATTGAAAAATAGATAAATACTGGAATTTAAAAAATGCTCATATTTCGAAGGGTTGACGACTCGAATTTTAAGTGTACATCAGATTTCACTATTTCAAAAGATTTCATGAATATTTCAAAGAATTTAAAAATATATCACAAAGATTACAAAGATTTCAATGATTTTAAAAGATTTCACAAAGACTTCCGAGAATTTAAATATTTCAAAAAGATTTCACAAAGATTTCAAACAAACGATTTCGCGAAGGCGTGTACACCAAATTTTCAAGAGTGATCAAACCCACATCATGTTTGAAATTTAAAAAAATGCTTTTTTTTCAGTAGGTGGATAGATTTTGATACCTTATTCTTGTCAATTTTTTTCTAGTGTATTATTTTCAGTAAAGAACCCTGAGATGATGAAAGTATTTTTCTAAGTATGCTGGAAAGAAATAATTTGAAAGAACAAAAATAGATGTTTAAAACGTTTTTTAGTCAGGTAAAAAAATTATAGTGTGAAAAAGAACAGAGAATTAACAAAATTACTAACAAAAATACACTGAAAGTCCCTATCAAGTCAGTCTGCAATATGTCATTTCGAGAATTTCGTTCCATGATCAGCGGTCGAAGGGGTACAGAGAGCGGCACTCTAAAGCCAGCATACTCGTCCAGTACCGTACTCACAAAGCGAGCTGTATCACAAGCGCATAATTTCGTCAGTTTGCACGGTCCGCACTTCGCTTCATTCGCTTTCAGTGTTTGGGTTATGTGTTACAAAAATGTCGCAGGAAAACAAGAGGCAGCGTTATCCTTCAAAACAAACATTTAAAGAAATTTAATAAATATTTTTTACTGCGAACGAAAATCACATAGAAATGGTTCATACGGACCTGATT
>JAUMHM010000031.1:67571410-67591987 GCA_032362435.1 Melikaiella ostensackeni
AAATAATGTCAATATCTTCAAAAAGTTGCTTTGAAACTATCTTCCTTCAAATTTACTTAGTAGCAAGTATTTGAAGCGTAATAACTTTTTACCCGTTAGGATTACGAAAAAACTACCTCAGGACTTTTTTGTAGAAAATTAAATTTTCTATAAGAATAATTGGTGGAAAATTCAGAAAAAATTTTTTTTCGTAGTTTTACCGGATAAAAACGTAAAAAAAATTTTTGACGTGTTATTTAAATGGGAAAATAAAAATTTATTGAGCTTAGTGGAGAATTGAGATATCAAGCTGCGATTTGGAGGAAATTCTTTTTATACCTAAAAAAAAGTTTTGAGATGATAGCCAAAAAAATTTTTTTTTTAGACCACTTTATGGTACTATATAAATTGTATTTATTATTATTATTTTTTTATTTTAAAATAAATAGAAAAAGGACTCAATAAGAAAATAAATAATTTATGTGCACCAGTGAATTTGTAACGAAAATATCTACAAGTCTAGGTACACTTCAAGTTCTAATTATGAGAAGAAAAAGTAAATTATGTAAAAAATGTGTACCTAAAAATTGTTGTCTATAAAATTACACGACACTCATAAATTTGACATAAAGGATTAGGCTAATATTGCCCTACAAATCTGTTTGTAAGAACGAAAAACAGGAAGATTTTAAGAGTTTAATGTCAGACCTTTGACCTCGATAAGAGAGTGCGCAATTTCATCCGATTGGATTACATTTTGTTAGAGGTTCAGTTTTTTTTCAACAGGAAATAATAATTTCTGAAAGCAATGCACTTTCGAAACTTGGCGACTTTATGACGCCCTTATTAGCCATGCATGTCACATTAGGCGGAAGCGGAAGTGATGATGAGCTTTCAAAAATGTCGTTAAAAATAGTATTAAAGTATATAATTGCTAAAAAGGCTTGTTCAATGAATTTTTCATAAACACTCTAAGCAGGTTTTTTTAACGTCATCCCTTTGAAAGGAGAATTACTGGAAAAATAAGTTGAGCGGATCTTCATGAAATTATGGTCCTTAAGACTACTTGGTAAATGTTAAGATAAGTGGGATTTAATCTGGGATAGGATATAATTATTTTCTTTGATGATGGACGAGTCAGTCGAAGAAAGTACGAAAAGTGAATTTAACTTCACCTATATATCATAATCAGTCATGTTTCATTCGAATTGTGTTTCAAAGCTCTAACATTTTTCTTGTACTTTAATATTTGTTTGTACCACACTAAAGTGTGTTGTTTAAATAATTATAAAAATTATTTCAATTCTAAGTGCATCATGGTAATAAAATATTTATTTACCTTTCTCAAAATTAAGCGAAAATAAGAAGCTAAGAATATCAATTTCAACTTAGGAAGCAAATTGAGGTTAATATTCAATTAATAAAATATATTTACTTTTAGTAATACATTCGTATTAAGCGACTTTGACTATTTTTACAAATAGATTTTGAACCTGATCGTATAATTTTTTAATAGCACCAATTTTCAAATTTGTAGTCAGTGATCTTGAAAACGCTTGCCGGTGAAGTACTAAAATATAAATCATACCTTCCTTTTCAGCGCTCAAAGACGTATCAAATCGGAGCACAGTGGAACAAAAAAAGTGCCTCTGGAGAAATCAATTTTCAATAGATTTGCAACTTTTCTTATAAATAAATGTTAAGTTTTTAAAGAAAATTATTAAGATTTCGTTATTTAACGATGAAAATAAAAAAGAATTTGTTTTTTAAGGCTGTCATTTAGGGCCAAAAAATATAGTTTATCAAAAATGGTCTCATTCGAGGCAGTAGTAAGCTCATTAAAAATATCATCCAGCAGTATCACTTAAATAAGAATATTTTTCAAATTCTTATAAACGAATTAGTATACAAAAGTTATAACTTATTTATTCGTAATATTTAATTATATTGGACTCATATTTTTAAAAGGAAATAGAAATCAAGTATGTGAATGTAAACTTAAGAATTGAATATGTTAAACATAATTTCTTAATTGTTTATATCAAATTTAATAAGTGAGCTCGATTTAGCGTTTTTCCGTATATAAGTTTGGTTTTTTTCAGCACAATCAACTACAGGTATAAATAATACATCAATTTTCTTTTGCTGTGATATTTTGAAATCAGATAACAATTGTGCATCACTTAAACAAATTCTTCATTTGGACTTTTTTCGATGAATAAGTTTAGTTCTTACAGCATAATGAACTGCTAATATATCATATTGCTGTGATTCTTTGCTATTAGATAGCAGGAAGCATTGCTACTTATTCCATTTTCAAAGTTAACATAATTTGACTTCCATTTCCGCTTCAAAAAAATCATGGACTCGACCGAAACTTTCGTTCTATTTCGTTACTGCCAGTTAAATAAAATTATGTCGATCAAATCAGTAATGAAATTTCGAGTAACATCTCATTTCGTCCAAATCTGCAGATATCAGATAAAAGTTCAGTAAAAAATCTCTCTTTTCTACCAATAACGTAATGGAACGAAAGTTTCGGATTGGTCACTGGAAAAATAGGTCCAAAAATATATTTAAACATCGGGAATGAAGAACATGTAACTTTTCTTCACGAATTTTTTTACAAATATTTGAGAAGCACAAATAACATAGTAGAAAGTAACAAAAAATATTGGGCTACTCAAAACATAATTTCTAGCCTTGTCACCCCCTTTTTATAAATATGTTTATTTATTTAATTTCTGGTACATATATGTATTTACCATAAATCATTCAAATAGTAAACAAAAAACACAGTTTTACCGTTTGAAAATTGCGGGCATATAACAGAGTCAGGGATACCAATCGTCGTCAACGAGATGAATGCTCAAGCGTCAGCGACGTCACCGTTGTAACTTTTAAGCAGATCTCTCGATTCTGCGAATTACTCTTGGAGAAACTTCTGACGATGCTTACTGATTACAAAAATATTGTAAACATAGATGAAGATGATTATGTTCATGAAAATTTCAGCTCTGCTTTCTGCACTGAATATACTTACAAAATTATTACTTATGGAATAAAAAAGAGATTCGTTTCCAAAAATATCGTCCTGAAAATAAGAAAAATTGGCAAAGTTAATAATTTAATATTTGTATCTAATACATTCTCTGATGAGGATGTAAACATATTCCAATACTATTTTCTATACTTAAAATACAAACTATGCCTCCTACTAGAAAATATTTAGAGGCAAGTTTACAGGCCTTCGTAAAAGCAACAATTTTGGCATCTCAACTTTGTTTCGTATTCCGCGTTATTTAGCTCAAAATTTAAATTTTCGATTTTTTAAGAAAATTCAAAAAGTTGTTGTGACAATCTTGTAGGGCTTTCAAAAAGAAACATTTTTCTTCTTTGACTTTTTTTCGTATCTTGCATTGTTTGGCTTAAAATTCTTATTTTCGTTTCTTTTTTTGAATTTTGGAAATGCTATAACTCTCACAATTTTCTTTTTAGCAAAAAAAAACATGAGGGTAATTTGTTCAACTTTCTGAGTACTACAAATAGTCGTACATAGAATTTTCGAATCTTGAAAAAAATGGTCTCAAAAATTTTCAAAATGCTTTAACTTTTTGAATTTTCATCCGAAATATCTGGCTAACAAACTTGACCTTCAGTTTCTGACACTAAAAAAGTGTACCAAAGGCCAATCAAATATATTAATTTGTTCAAAAGTTATCGTGCTCACAGACAGACATACATATTCCTTTTGGGATAAGCGCAACTTACCAATTTAAAATATTGCAAAATGAATAAAGAGTTTTGATATACAGAGCAATTTTAAATTGTAATATTCAAAACTAAAGTGTCACAAAATTAATGTTTTTAACTACAAAGCTTTAAGAAAGGAATTATTTCAAATTTGAATGTTTAAAATTAAAAAATTTCAATTTGAAAACTTTTGAAATTAGGAAGTTGAAACAAATGATTTTAAAATGAACTCTTTCAGAGTTTAGTACTTTTAATAATTATTAAATTTTAAATTAAAGCATTCAATATTAAAAAGATTGAAGTTTAAAACTTTTTCAATATGACACAATTCCAGAATAAAATTTTTAATAATAATAATAATAATAATAATAATAATAATATGTTCAATTATTGAGTGTTTCAAATTAAACACAATAAAAATTAAACATTCTTCTATCTTCAAGGGCCAAAATTGAATGAATTAATCCATAGAAATAACAGTTTTTGTACATAAATAATTTAAAAAATTGAAAAAATTAAAAAGTATTTTAGTTTGACATACAATTTTACTACGTCAATGGTTACAATACTTATATACTTTATACTTTCAGTAGCTGAAATTTTCAAAAAGCTTGGGAAAACAGTCTAAAAATCAATCACAGAAAACATTTTTTATAAAAACTTCATAGAAATAACAGTTTTTGTACATAAATAATTGAAAAATTTGAAAAAAATTAAAAAGTATTTTAGTTTGACATACAATTTTACTACGTCAATGGTTACAATGCCCTAAACATTCGAAACCGAGAGGGAAATAAAAATTGTGCAATGATTCTCCTGATCACAGATCTTCCAGATTGTAAAATTAGGTTAGGAATGCAACCATATTCAACGAGCAAATTACAAAAGTCAATTATGGAATTTAAAAAACATATTTAATGTTGGAAACATTCCACGAAAGACGTTTATGAAACTCTTCCACTAAAATCAAGAACACTTTCTCTTAAAAAATCGAAAAATAACCACCGTAAGTAAAAAAACTACGAAAAAATTCCAGCATGTTCCCTCCGACCGATTTCGTCACATTGTGAAAAAACCGTTATTTTACTAACAAGCCCAACCATGCAATCAAAAAAAATAATAATAAATTAGACGTTCGAAAGCTTACAATAAATAATGATTGGGACTGAAACTCTAAAACATCATTAAATTTGTCTGAAAAAAAAACGTTCATTCGCTCGTGTTGCAATAACAAATCAGCAAGATAACACGTTTTGTTTTTATTGGATTCGATTCAAGCCGAACGTGAAATTTTTGTTTCGTATGCGTCTACAGAAAATGAAGATTTACTTATATTTTAGCGTCAAACCTCGTTCAGTACTTCTTAAATGTTTATCAGCACTTGGAATTATTGCACAATTGTCTAAATACTAATATATAACAATAAAGAAATCAGCAACACGCAAAAACCATTCAACTACGAATTTCACTTTGCGACTTGACTGCCGTCTGATGGCGCAAATTCTAACCGCGACCGGTAAATTCTGAAGTGGTTTTTTCGATTTAAATCTTTAAATCTTATCAGCCACTTTATAAAAGAATACAAATAATCTCGAAAGATTATACAGTAGAGTAATCGATCACTTTCTGCACTAGATGTAAAATTTCCACCGTTTTAAACTCTGTAGACTGGGAACTGATAAAGTAGATAAAGTGCCAACATAACCACAAAGTGATATGCATTAAACAATAAATGTTAATATTGGCCTTTTATCGCAATCAAAAAAATTTTTTCTTCATTAATATGACTTCATACGGAAAAGCTGAAACCGAAAGACTTCGTAAAAATTTAGAAGAGCAGTTAGACAGACTCGTACAACAATTGGAGGATTTGGATTTTTGCAGGTGAGCCTGAGGATTCGTTTTTATAATGAATTTTGATGTATTTTTGTGCTTTTTCTAAAGATTATGTTTGTTTTATCAATTTTAGAGATGAATTAGAAGCTTCCGAGTATGAAGAAACTAAAAATGAAACTATGGATCAGCTTAGAGAGTTTAACGAAAGTTTGCAAAGACTTATTTCCGGGGACGTGACTCTTGTCGATCAACTCGGAGCAATGCAACTGGTAAATTTCATGAATGAAATGCAAAAAAATATTTTTAATTTAATACTGTCTTGAAGTTATTACCAAAATGAAAATGTATTGATTCACTTTTGATTTAGCAAAAGTATATTTCAATGATTATTCATGATCTATTGATATGAATTTACAATTTCTTTGAAGTCAGAAGATCATTTTGTACATGTTTACGATATTTTCAATTTTAAAAATAAAATTTTAAAGCTTTTTAAAATTATATATAAGCGAAATATTGAAATGTATTTATGAATTTTAAAAAGGGTTTCCATGTTTAACAAGTTTTACCTATTTACGTAATGAATCTGTAATCGGAAATAAAAATTTATTTAAAAATTCATTTTATTTTATGGGTAGACGTTAAAAACAAGAAGAAAGAATTTTTTTCGCCAAATTAAGTTTGATAATCGAATTGATGATATTCCATATACAGAAACAATAATTATCTCAATTTTTTCAAAATATTGATTTATCACGCTTTGTTCGCTTACTCCTCAAACCAAATTTGTGCTTTTCATTACAGGCGACACAAGCAGCAATTAGTGCAGCTTTCAAAACTCCTGCAGTCATCAGAATGTTTGGAAAAAGAGAACCCGAAAGTTTGAGAAATCGTCTCGTAGAAATCGATAGAGATTTAAAACTTGGGAAATTAAGTAAAGACGCAAATGAAAGACTACGAGGCGAACTTTTGAGTGCTTTAAGGCAATTGGGAGAAAAATTAGACCAGTCTGAACTCCAGTTATTAGAAAAATTGACTATCAGCGGAGTAATACAGAGCAATTTCATTAAAATCAGTGAAACCCGAGATGAAAGTCCCTCCTCGACAGAAGAAAAAGAAATGAAAACATAATAAATTCACCATGTAATCTAAGATGTTTATTATTTTTAAGCCTTTGTGACTAGAACATGATCCAATAAAACCATTTCATCGTTTTTACCCAAGTTTATTAATATGAAACATAACTCGTACAAGAGCCTTATTCCTGTTTTAATAATTAACGTAAACGGGCGATTAATTCTGAAAGACAACCAGAAAACATAACCGCATTTTAAGTTCTATCTAGATCTAATAATCATATAATCGCTTATTGTAATATCAGTTTGGAACGGACAAAAATGCTTCAGTTCAAGGAATAAAACTATGTATTTGAATTCCTTGGATTATAAAAAGCGAAGATGCATGATTTGAACAAAATTTGGCAAAACGTTGGACTAATAAGGACGAATTTCTTTGTATAAAAGTACTCTAGAAACAATATTGATTCTTAAATCTAAGAAGCGGAAGAAGTCGTGCAAAGTAGATAATTTGAATTAATATCAGTCAATTTATGATTTGAAATGTTTAAAATAGAATTTTAAAAGCTAAAAAACCTGAATATTTAATAATTTAGCCCTAATTGTGTTATAACTATTATTATTACTTATTGTTGGCCCAACTACTTTTTATTATGTTTCATTTCTTTGTGCGGCAAGTAATATCGAAGGAAGTAAAGTTTATAGATCTCTTGCGATTTCTCCTCATTCAATTCCTCCTCATCACTGAACCTTAACTTTTGTTTCGAAGAACAACAAATTTTGACATGATATTGCTGAGAATTTTTTCAAGTTGACTCAAGGTAGACAATATATTATATTCATTATCTGCAATTTTTAAGGCGTTTTTTGTACAAAATACTTGCACCATGTGCAATTTATCACAGCAATTCCCACTACACATTTCCCGGATATATAAAGGGGTACAAATCTCAAGCTGATAAATTTTCTAAATTTGGTCGACTTGCCAAATTACTTAAAGATAATGTAAAAACTCAAAAAGTGAAATGGTTCAATGAAAACGTTTCAAAAACAAAACAATTACAATATGAAGTAAAGGTAAAAACTGTACGCGAGGGCTATAAATATTTTGATATGTTGTAACACCCAATCATAATGAGGAAAATAGAGAAAATTGAAAATATTTCAAAAAAACTATACTTCTGATCTTTAAAATAATCTGAAACTTTATCAATATTCCAAAACTCTCATGCCGCAATCAAGACTTGAAGCTTCTAACATCTTTAAATTGAACATTTTTTGCCAACTACGCGATTAATACAACTTTAAAACGTTCATCAAACGTCCTTAAAACAAGAAGTTTCAAAATTCATGTATATACACTTTAAATGTTGATAAACATTTCAAAGAGAATATTTCATTCCCCAAGTATGGAGATCAACTTTCTCATTGACTTATAGACTATTCGTGTGCTTATTTTAGTCAAGAAATTCTCCTCGGGTAAAAAGCAATTGGTCAACTGGTGTTTTAAAAGTGAACCTTTTAAAAGAAAGGTTTGGAAAGCAGTTCCGTCATGTCGAGAAGAAATATTTGCGCTTTAAGGGATCTGTTCGACAAAGTTGATCGTTATCGCTTGCGACGACAAACTCTCTTGTGTTCGCGCTGCCAATGACGTTGCTGGCAATCTGTGCTACAATAAGCCGTGTTCCAGCAGCAATGATAAATTGCTTCTGCCTCGCAATTGTAGCACTGCAAAAATTACTTAAAGTCAGAATTTCGTCTTTTTTTTATCTGTTCGAAATACAAAGAAATAAAAAATAAATATAAATTACCCATTGCTTCTTTTTGATCTCGGAAACAAGCTGCTGATGTCTCTCCTTCAATTGTTGGAGCTGACTTGCATGTTCCGCCTGGAGATTCTCTATATCTCGGCATTTTTCGCGCTCTAATTCTTGTCGAAGATCTTCGCGCAATTTGTCCACCACACTAGTCACTGGCTGATCAGAAGTTCTCCGTTCTCTTTTCAACTGCAAATTTAATTTGAAATTTATTCTGCTTGTCTAGGGCAGAACATTAGAATACTTATTTTCCATTAATTACCATGATTAATTGTTAGATATTCTTTCTGTGTAAATTAAAAAAAATACAATCACCTTGGCAGGTACAACTTCCAATTGAACTTGTTCTGTCTGTATAAAAACGCATTTCGTCCTAGGTTCCTGACTACTAGACGTGACCATATCTTCCTGGGACCCTTCTTTTTTTAATCCCTGAGGACAAGAGCTGGAAATTTCCCTCGCGGGTTCATCCTCGGCAACAGGTAAATTCGGCACTTCCTCGCTTTTTGGCCTTTTCTTTGATGTATCTCCTTTTCCCTCTATTTCGTCCTTTTCTCCTCTCTCTGATTGATCCAAACTCACTTCAGAACTTATCCTCTCCACCTTGACTCTCAAGTCTTTCAAGAGCGACTTTTTTGGTGGAGTATTTTTTGAATCTTTGGTACTTGATTGGTCAATCTTTCGAATCTTTGCAGCTTGGAAACCCAGATCTCCATCGGCATCCTGGGAATTCAAAAACTTGTGTTTTCCCAGTTTTTGAAGCAGGGCCTGATGCCGTCTCAACTCTTCATAAGCTTTGGTCCATGCCACAGATTTTTTTATCTAAAAAAAAAAAAAATAATAATTCCGTAATTATAGTACTTCATATTTCGCATTTCAATTATATTCACTTAAAAAATGGCTAAAATCAATATATTCACCTGTAGGCTTTTTAAATTCACATTGATACCGCGGATGAAAGCTTTATCGATATTGGCCCTCAAATGTTGTCCACCAAAAAATCGAACATCATAGATATCATCCTTGACTTGCATAACTTTCGCTGGCCAATAAGGATAGCCTTTTTGTTTTGCGTAGACTAATTTGTGAGGTGGATCACAGGGTTTGCAGAACCACAGTTTATCTCCTTTCTCGTTGGAAAGTCGATAACAGTCGGAACAGCGACGAATTTCTTGAAGATCGTAACAGCAGTCCTCGTACATTCTGACTCCCATTTCTCCCACGATACTCTCTTCTAAAATTAAAAAAAAAAAGACCAAAATAGTTTGCGTATCAACAATAACTTAAAAACAAGTATAAATTTAATCTACCTCCATGATAGATGATGATATTGTGGAGAATGTTGTGGGCATCTGCCTGAAATTCTGTAAGGTTTTTGTATGCCTTTTGCTGGGTTTTCGAGTCCATCATCGCCAGATCCATGTGATTTTTTATTAGAATTCCAGGTCTCCATGCATCGTCTCCTTCACTGATCCACGTCGGTCCAGCAAAACCACCAGGAGGCGCAACAGGTGGAGTTTTGTCATCAATGATCTGTCGATTCGTAATCTCTGCAGGCAATTTTGCTTTCAGATGTCCACACATGTAGCTCAGGATTTTGTTCATGTCCGTTTTGCCCTTGTATACTTCACTGTCTATTTCCTGAAAATGAAAATGTAAACAGAAGTTGAAACTACTTTTTATTGTACAATTTAATAAACTTGTATCAAGTTTTGATGACGAACCTCGCAGAAAATGCAGAGTTGTTTCTCGGGATTTTTGAGTTCATGACAGTCAGGATGATATACTCTGTGACATTGTTGGCAACATCCGACTTTCCCAGCTTTTTGGCAGATACAACAGTACCAGTCGTGTCCATCGTCATTCGGGGGTTCCGTGGGGAATCGGAAACTTTCCTGTTCAATGCCACCTTTGACAGGATCCGATTTCAAAGATATCAATCCATCTTCCATTGCACTGTTCAGTTCTTCCTTGGCGACTTCTTCTGAAATTGCATAAACTCGGGCCAAGTGTCGCATAATGCGATCGTAAGTGGGTAAATTTCTTTGATGAAGCGTAATTTTTATAGAGTCCCATATCCGCTGGATTGTCGAAGGATCCGTTCTACGTCTTATAGACATGGTTCACTGCAAAAAGAAAAAAAGAAAATTAATTAAAGGTAGGCGTAAAAAACAAGTATAAAATAATTTTCAATTTATTATTTAATAAAGTTTAGAAAACTGCTTAAGCATAATAATAAACTCTTTATATAAAAAAAAATAGTTTCAATTATGAATAAAAATTAACTTTTCATCTTAAAGAATTTGTCATAAATGTTTAAAAAATTGGTATAAATACAAGTAGCCATCCATCACCACAACGATAAGAATTAAACCCTATAGCCCGTATTCTTTGCTCTTTACTGTTACTTCCCAGTACTCGTGCGTATCACCAAGGAACCCCCATGAATAAAAACTGTGTACATTATATTAGGAACAATTGAAACGAGCAACGAGAATTATTTTCTTCAACCAGCATTCAGTAATCGTTGTAAGCTCAACGAGACTTTTACTATTCCTTTCACTATAGTTCTAAAAGTGCAATATTAAAGTAATATAAAATTAAAAAAGAAATCAATTTCGAATAAAAATGCATTCTGCAACATTAGCAGTGGCTGCTTACACACTTCTCGGATCAAGTTTTGCATCACTTATCTTTTTGCTAAAAGAAAATGTCAAGAAATGTGTAAGCTCTCCTCTCCACATTTTCTCAATGTCGGACGCTTTGAGTTCAATATTCGCCGCAATAATATTTTTCATAAATCAATTCAACTCAAATCCAACGATTCATCAAGAAGATGACAATATTGCCAATCTTGAGAATATACCAAAACTCAGTCGTGATATTAATACGGAAGAAAGTTTTGATAAAACAGACTGTGAATTTAAATACGTCTTGATGCAATACGGAATGTTTTTCATACCATTCACTAATGCATTTACATCGGTCCTCGGCTATTCTCTACATTATATCACAAGTATTATTCGCCTCGATAAATCTTGCGCAGAATTAACTAAACCTATCAAACAAATGATGCAAGAGCCGAAAAATTCAGCATCAACAGAAGTATTATCATCTCCAGGATCTTCCACCAGAAGAAAAAGAAATCCTGATCTCAAAAATATAATCTCTTCCGATAAAATAAAAAACACGGCCTTCACTATTTTGAAGAAAACTACTTTCAACCAACCATCGAAATATGATGAAATTGCTCTCCTGAGTGTAATAATGGAGTGGCTCGTTCCAATTTTAATAACTGCAATTTTACATTTTGGAGAATACCAAAGACTGTCTGAAGAACGAAATTTGAAAAACGACAAGTGTATTTTTGCGACAAATTTCCCTTTCGATAATTGCTATTCCCTAGCGAAGCAAAATGAATCAAAGTCTTTCTCTTCGGGAATCCTTTTTAATTCAACCCCGTATCCTGTGGCTGTTTTTAATTACATTGAAACAGAAGATTCTGATCTATTGGAAAATCCAAATTCTGGGCAAGTTGATAATGTTGTATCCAACATTTACAAATTGGTCCAAACTTCTCTGGATGGAAACGAAAGGAAAAACTCGAGTCACTTTAATACGTATGATTTGTGGAGCATTACGAGATTCATGGAACAAAATTCAACAAGTCCTGAAAACGAAAATGTGGTCGAGAGGAAATTGTTTGAAAATTTACAAAAAGCTGCGAGTTTAGAACCTGCAGCCACTTTTGAACCAGAAACGAATTTAGGGTCTCAAATAATTTACGAAAATGTGGACGATGTAATTGATGAAAATAAAACAGATTACGGATCCGATATTGTTAGCAAGGAAACAGAAAAGACCATATCAAAAAATGATATTTATGCAGATCTTATAAGAAAAATAAAAAATGGGATTCAAAAGGTGAAAGTAACAGAAAAGAATCGTCTCAATAGACAAATTCTTGACGAATTTTCAACTATGAATTCTCAAAATGTAACAACATGTTCTAAAAATCAATGTTTTATATCAACCCGGTTTTTGAAAATTCACCTATTTATTCTGTTATTCATCGTGTATTTTATTCCGATTTTAGCATCGACAATTTTAAATGTCTGTGCTACCTATAAATACAAACAAATCAAGGAGAAAGTTGAAACAAATTGCGTCACTCTGAAAATTCTAACAAACATGGGAAAGGAAAAAGCGGAGATAAAAAATAAAAGGGAACCAGACTACGAAGATGTGGTTGAAGTAAAAAAAGTTGGCTGGCTCCAGGATATCGAAGAAAATGAACAGACTTTATCCACGGAAATTGAAATTCTCGAGGAAGAAGAAATATTTGCCAATATTTTAGAGAATCTTGGAAAAACGAAGAAATTTTCGAAAATTTTTCAGATTAATTTCCTGCTAGCAATTTTATTGTGGACTCCACTTTTCTTGCAAGTATTGTCGAAAGTTTTTCTCTGTGTGCACGTACCAAATTGGTTGATGGACACTTCTTTTCTCGGGGCAGTATCTTTCGGAATAATACGAAATTTTCTCAATATAAATATGATAAAATCTCTAAGAATTATTGACGGACCAAAAAAAGACAACTCTGTGCATCCAAGTTCTTGACTTGATTCCTAATTCGTTATGAAACTCTCATGTGAATATTTTTTTCAAGGTGCGAAAAAGTGACGTACTTTTTGTGGTGAAAGTTGCGACGTGTCATCGCGAAGAAGGAAAAATGAGAGTCAAGTGAATTTGAAAAATATTGGCGAGTGATAAAAAAAACAGTTTAAACATTCCTTATCAGGTCATAATATTTAAAACATACATATATGTAGTAGACGGTACCATTTGGAATCGTTCAAGAGATTCAATATAAGGAAAAAGACTGGGAACAAGGGGAACTATAGTGTAGGTGAACTTACCGAGAGAAAAAAAAACCTGAAAGCAGAAAATTAATTCGGGTTAGACTCTTAGCTTTTCATTACAGCATTGGAATATTACAATGCACGAAAATAATTGATGAAAACTGTTATCACCTCGCTGATATGTGCACGTCACGAAACTGCACGGAAAACCACCTAACCTCAAAAGTTGCGCGCGCAATTGTTTTTACAGGAAACATGCGCTGATGCGCAGCGCAAACAACTATACACACGCGCAGTATGATTTGTTTTTAAATTCAAAGTTTTTATAACACTGTCATCACTAATGTGTGCAATTTGTTTAGAGTGAGACTTTTAGTCTACTTGAGTATTTAAAATTTGTCATCTGTTGAATGTCTTAACCCTCTGGTGGCGCCCCTGGGTAAGCAGCTACCCAGAGGTAGTATGAAAGTAAAAATTGCGGAAAAGTTACGAAGAAGGGTGCGCGGCTAGGGGTCGGTAAATTAGGAGAAAAATAGGGCCTACTTGACAGGCACAGGACTCTTAGTCAGTAGTCTGCAGCTTAGATACGTTCAAAATCTCAAAAGTTCTTAATTTTTTTTTCAATTATATTCGTTCTTTTGCTCCAAAAGCAAATAAAATTGTTTTAATTTTATCAACACTCATTCAGAGTCCCGCGATTGATGAGGAAACTCAAAAGCCCGTTGTAATTCTCGATTATAATTGAACACAAGGTGGCACTGATATATTTGATCTAAATGATCAATTCTGCAACACACAGAAAAAACAAAGGGTAAAAAGTGAATCAGGTAAAAATGCTGGGAATAATCTCGGCGTGCATTTTTACCTGAATCACTTTTTACTCTTTGGTTTTTTTGTGCAGATATACAATAGCGAGGAAAACTCTTCGATGGCCTATGCGATTTTTCTATAGAATGCTTGATCAAGGCGGCGTCAATAGTTGTCTTTTACAAAATTTTAGTTGCAACAACGATTTCCTTCCTGAAAGACAATTTTTAAGACAATTGGTAAAATATATAAGGGAAAAGTCTGTTTTTGTTTCAAATTTATATTCTTTATGCATTGGCCTTGATTTCACTCAATTTTAAGGAAATACGCATAAAAAACGCGATTTTTGCCATTTTCGATCATTTTTAGAAATTTATTTTGTATAAACTTTTACTGTCTTTTACCCAATTAAAATATCAATACCAAACTTACACAGCTGTATTCCTTACATTCTAAAGATTTTATTTCACCCTTGCAAAATTAAGAAATATGTATTTTAAACATTTTTCATCTCTGAAATATGTTATGGGTAGCTACACACCTAGGTGTGCCTTGAACGAGACGCCAGAAAATGTGCACCACCAGAGGGTTAATTTTAAAAGCCTTCAATAATTTACAATTGTCCAATTTGTGAACAAGGTTAATTTTTTTAAATTACTAGTTGTTAGAAGTTTAACATTTAAACATATATAATATTAAACATTTTTAAACATTATTAAGCATACTAAACATTTAAGGATTAAGTTTTCAGAGTGGCCGTTTTAATTGAGGAAAAAAATTCCCAATTTTTTAATGGTGTGCAAAAAATTTTCACTGTCATTGAAATTTAAAAATTGCTGAAAATATTTTTATTTGAAGTAATTAAAACTGAACTGCAAATTAAAGCAGTTAAAGTGGAACTCTTCTGAATTTTAAAATTAAAGGTTACAAATTTTTAAATTCAAACACTCAATAATTGACATGCATAAAATGGAAGCTCTCAGCACTTTTCAATTGAACAATTTTAATTTAAATGCGAATAGACTGCAAATTTTTTAATTTTGATCTCTTATAAATTAAACAGTTCAAAGAATTCTGGTTAAAAAATATAAATCAAAGCTAATGTTTTCGAAGCTCTAAATCTAAATTGAAGAATGAATCAATAAATTTGTAAATGTTTAAAATTATATTATTTTAAGAAATTTCAAGTTAGAAAAATTAACAATTTCGCGAATCAAAATTTTTTCAACATAACACTTGTTAAATTAGAAGTTAAATTATTTTTATTTCAAGTCCTTTCAAATTAATAATTTTTCCATTGTCATTTATACATCAGCAGTTTCAAATTGTTTAATTTTGAATAGGTATTTGGTTTATGATTGCTCATTTTAATTGAACAGTCAAATATTGCTAAATGCTAAAAAAAATTCCTTTTTTATTAAACAAATTTTCAGTTCAATGGAATATTTTATACTGAAACAATA
The DNA here is from genome assembly GCA_032362435.1 of Melikaiella ostensackeni. NCBI lineage: Eukaryota > Metazoa > Arthropoda > Insecta > Hymenoptera > Cynipidae > Melikaiella > Melikaiella ostensackeni. Next base: position 67,587,004 of record JAUMHM010000031.1, read on the forward strand.
CTTTAATAGGATTTAAAATTGAATAAAAGCGTTTAATTATGAATCTATTAGTTTGAAATTATTTGAAAACTGAAAATAATTTATAAAGTTTAGGAGCAAAGTAAAATCTGTAAATTGTTAAATTTTGAAGAAATTCAGAATCGTCTAGCAGAATCATTTATTGTTCATTTTTTAATACTCGAACTACATTTCAATTAAAAAAACCATTAATTAATTTATATTTACAGTTGATCCACTTAAAACTTTTTTTATGAAAAATTTTCAATTTCAAAATCTTTTCATTTTGAATTGTCCAAGTCTTCAAAACCAGGGACTCGACTGAAACTTTCGTTCTTTTTCGTTATTGATAAAAAAAAATGATTTTTAACTAAACATTGATGTGCTATCTCTAGATTTGGATGAAATTGGATAATATCTGATATTACATTAATGAATGGATCAAAGTTATTTAGTTTAGAAGGCAGTAACGAGATGGAACGAAAGTTTCGGCCGGTTCCCTGTTCAAAACTGCATCTTAAAATCTTTAAATTGAAAATGTACGCTTAAAATTGAAGAGCTGAAATGGAAGATTTTTAAAGTAAAAGATTTTAGAATTACGCATTATAAACTGAATGATTTCATCAGAAAAAGCAAACAACTGAACTTTACAATAAAAAAAAAAGTTGAAATCGAACTTATTTAAAATTATTTTTTTAAATGAAATTTATGATATTTCAAGTGATTGGATAGATTTGTCTTTCTAAAATTTGTAAAACTCCTGATCAAAGAATAAATTCACTGTCATTTGCTGGTTTCCCGGTCCAGCGGCCACCCTGAATTTTGAATGTCGTGATTCACTAATTTCAAGTTGTACAAATTTGTAATATTAATATAATTTTTTTTCTATATATAGATAATAATTATTTGTAATTTGATGCGGCAGAAAGAAAAAGAAGAATTCCTATGATATATTTTATTGCTACGAAATAAATGTATCAATAATATGATTGAATCACAGAGAAAAAATACATCAAATGTTTCGAGTTCTTATAAACTGGCAATCCTCTTTTTTAAATCCTCCAAAATTTCCTCACCACTCTTCCAAGGAACAACTTCAGCCTTTACTTGTTTCGTCTCATCTTTAGTTTCATTTAATACCTTTACAAGAGTATAACCGAGTCTCGGAAATGCAACATCTTTTTCAGAAAGGCGTAAAATCGGACAATAATCATTCTTTCCATCGCCAACGTATGCAACTGTTTCAAAATTTACTCCCTCCGAGGATCTTTTCGAAATATAGTCTTCTAGAATTTGACCTTTGCACAAATTCTTGCTGCTGAGGTTGCAAGAGTCTTGTAAATGATACATTTCTATTTTGAGCATTCCCGATTCTTTTTCTACAGTGGCAGGATTCGTAAAAATTTCTTTTACAGTGTGGCTTAGACCTTTGTGATTTAGCCACCATTCTATAAAGAGAGAATTGGAATCGCTTATTATAATTATTTCACAGTCGCGGGAATGTAATTCGGTTAAGAGAGTATCAATTGCAGGTACTGAAGGTATTTGGTTAATGGCAGTTTCGATTGTTTCCACGTCGATGGAATTTTCACTGAGCAATTGAAAAATTTTTCCCATGTACATGGTCCAGTTATCGCTTGTATATAAGCGCTTCACGGAATCTGGTAGAATACCATTTGGATACAATTTTCGAACGACGATGTCGGAATTGTCGTCACAAATTGTGTGATCAAAGTCGAAAGCAGCAAGAAGTGGACGAAACATCTACAAAGATTGGTTACGTAATGTCCTTTTATTTATAATCAAAAGTCTATTAAAACTGGTTCAAATTTGACAAAATTGTGTAATAACTTATAACAGAGTAGTAGAACCTACTAGGATTTTTAATCAAGCATTTATTTGTTCTTTTTATATTCTTATTCCAAATTTGAAGTCGTAAATCTTGATTAAAACTTCATCAGAATATCCCTTTGTTGAAAAAAAATGAAAAGTTACGTTAATCTCTGTTTTTTAACATGAACAGTGCTGCCACAGCTTAATTTACTTGCAAAAAAGTGACCCAGTTAAACCTAAAAAGTGAATGAAATTGACCAAAAGTGACTAATGTTCATTAGTAATATAATTAATACTCTTTTGAATTCGAAAGTATTTGATGAAATTCACAAGAATTTCAGGTGAATTTTAATGAATTCAGGATAAATTCATAATAATTCAAAGTGAATTTAAAACAATTCAAGTTAAATTCAAATAAATTGAAAAAATCCAAAATATTCCAGTGGATTCAGTAAAATTGACGTGAATTTAGAAGAATTCAAGGGAATTCAAGAGACTTTGATGAAATTCATAAGAATTTGAGTGAACTGAACAAAATTTTAAAAATCAAAACATTTCCATTGAATTAAAAAAAAAATGAGAGTGAACAGAATTTTAGAGCGAATTCAACAAAATTTTAAAAAATACTAAAAAATAAGAAAACAATGATTAAAATAAAATTCGAGTGAATTTAGAGAATTTGAAGGAAAATGAGAATAATTCGATAAAATTGACAAAAATTCAAGATGAATTTTTTAAAAACTCATTGAATTCATTAAATTAAAAAAAAATCCAGGGAATTCAAAAAAATTTTTATGAAATGTCTCAGAATGCATGGTGAGGTTAAAAGACATGAAGGTGAATTCAAAGAAGAAAAAAATGCATTGGATTGAGTAGAATGGAGTGAATTTAAAAGAATTCCAGTGAATTCAAAATAATTCAGGGTGAATAAAAAAATCCAAGAGAATTGCAAAGAATTTAACAGAATATAAAAGAATTCAGTATAAAATTAATAAGAATCCAAGCTGACTTCCAAATGAATTCAAATGAATTGAAAAGAATATAAAGATCCAAAATATTCCATTGATTTCAGTAAAATTGGAGTGAATTTAAAAGGATTAAAGGAAATTCAAGAGAATTCGATGAAATTCATATGAATTCAAGATGAATTTAAAAGAATTTAAGTGAATGAAACAAAACTTTTTAAATCCAAAAAAAATCCATTGAATTGAGTGGATTTCAAGGGAGTGTAAAGAATTCACGGGAATTCAAAGAATTCAAGAAAATTCAGAAATATATACCTGAATTCAGTAGTGGTTAACCCTTGGGTTTTCTATTGTAATTTATTGGAAGAAAAGTGACTTAAGTGATCTTTCAATTTTAAAAAAGTGACTATAGTGACTTTATCTTTAAAAAGTGACTAAAAAGTGATTTGAGAAAAAAAGTGACTGAAAGTAACTTAAGTGACTGTGTGGCAGCCCTGAACATGAAAAATACTTGCTATTTTTCCAAACGACTATAATTAAAACATGTTGTCATTGAAAACGGCAAAATTAAATTCAATGTATATCTACAATTCTAAGCTGGATGCATTCCAAAAAGAACATAAAGACAACTGTCAAATCGAAAAGAGGTTATGTGAACGGGATAAATTGTATAAATATGATATACATTATATACATTATCAATAAAACGCTTAATTCATACCTTATTGAAATCAATTTCTTCTTAATCTTTCCGACACAAAATTGAATCCAGAAAGTAACTAAAGTCTGGCTTAATACAAATAACCGTCACTGAGCGTCACAACTCCAAATAGATTATGTACAATTTCACTCCATTTCTACTAGTTCAGCGATAATCTGTGGTCCTAGATAATTCCTCAAAACTATTATTATGTATAAGATCAGAGATACATAAACTCTTTTTGATTCAAAATACTCTCATTATAATCGATTAAATGCACACTCTCACTAAAAAAAAATCAAGGGCAAATTCTAGATTGCTAGAATCCTGTCGACCTGTCCATCTAGCAAACGACATTTTCCGTCCTTTTGTGATGTAATATATATTTCAATATATTTTTAAACATTCTTTCAAGAAAATGTAAACTAAAACCGAATCTTGACTGATGAGGTGCTTTTTATTTTAAAAGAAATATAATGGAGCCATATTTTCAAATTAAATCAAGATTGGCATTTTTTGTCATTGTTTTAAATCTAGCAGACGACTTATTTCTGTCACGTGGTTTAGTTGACAAGTGACGCTGGAAAATCGCCAGCAGGATTTTGTTAATATTTTAAAGAGTCTCTTCTTTCATAATTTTGACATAATTTATGTGAAACTAGATAAATATGTACGCCAGACCAGCTGGAATGTCTGATGAGGAGTCTGATGAGGAGGGTTTCGCTTTACACGACGAGGTTCGAAAATTGAAAAACATAACCTTAATAATGTACATGTGACGTGTCACGAGGAAAGGGGACTATCGCCGAAGAAATCGAAAATCCGTTTATTGTCTCTATTGATAGTTTTTGAGTTACTCTATCCAGCAAAAAAATCAGAAAAAAATTTCGAGCATTATTTCCTATAAGAAAACAGCTTTCCAGGAGGTCGTAAATAGCGCATTTCTCAGCGAGACTCGAGTTCCACCGCTCACCCTGTAAAATTCTATTTTTCCGCACGTTAGTTCCCTTTTCTCGTGGCACGTCACATATATCGGCCTGAAAATATAAAAAGAAAGATTTTCGGGATGATATTATTTTTAATAATGATATATAATGATATATTAATTATATATTAATACATATATAATATTATATAATTTATACATATGATATATTAATTATAAGATTATATTTAATAATGATGTCATTTTAGAAATTTTTCGCATTTGAAACTTTATTTCATGACTGTTCAAGTTCTTAATAGTTGACAATGAATTTGATAGACGTTAATTGCGATTTCGTCCCTACTAGAAAACCCTGTACGGGATCCCGTAACTGTTCCTGTGTGAGTTCCTTTGCCAGAACTAGGACCAGATCCTGTGCAAGAAAAGTTATAGAGTCAGCATAAGAAATTGAGTCACGAACCCATAACGGAACATGTAGGAGAACTTGTACAATCTTGTACCGACGAGGGAACCTTTACGCGAACCTATGTACATGTTCACGTA
>JAUMHM010000031.1:67598064-67608675 GCA_032362435.1 Melikaiella ostensackeni
CTGACTTTTTCTTTAGAAGTCAATTTTGGACAGGAAGTGCCCCCGAGGAGTTTTGCACCGGGGCCCCCGAGACCGTCGGTACGGCCCTGGAGGGAACCCTTACGTGAACCTGTAAATGCTCACGTACGCCTTAAGGGCCTAAGTGGCCACGAAGGAACAGGTACAGTGCCCTTTGCGAGATCCTGTATCCAACTTCAGATAACTACACGGAATCCCGTACAGGGTTTTTCAGTAGGACGTTCTCACGAAATTTCTTAACAATTTTTCAAATATTTTGCTTTCTATTTATTACTTTGAAAAACAGGATGTCTGGTTTGTTTCGAAACTCATGGAGAATTTAAATAAATGTTTTTCCACAGATTGATAATAAAAACCACAATTATTCCTCGTGTAAAAAAGAATTTCAAAATGTACAAAATGGACAGATTAATTTCGATGAACCTCCAGAAAATTCAGAAAGCGAAAGACGAAATTTGGAATTTCAGGTATTAGAGGCCTGTATGAAAGGCTCCAAAGACGTCATCGACGAATATCTCGCTTGTAAATATATATCATATAATTTTCAAAATTCAATTAATAATTTCGTAAAATAAATAGTTGATTTATCCAATCTAGCCGGTCACAATGTAAACGAATTCTTGCACACTGGATGGACTTTGCTTTTATATGCTGCCTCTGCAGCACAAGTGCACATTGTCAAGTATCTCCTGGAACTTGGAGCTGATCCTAATTTACACAGAGGTTTATATTTTGAATTTAAAAAGAATTTAGAATTTAATAAAAATTTATTTTTAAAGTATTACATTCTCATCTCATTTTTTTTTCTTCTAAGATGGCTTCACGCCTTTAATGGCTTTGTGCAATTGCCCAAGAGGATCAAGCGAAAATTGCTTGCAAAGTTTACATCTCTTGTTGAAAGCCAAGGCTAATGTCAATGCAACTAGCAAACGAAGGTGATGCAAAAAAAAATTATAAATTATATAAAAAAAATATGTCAATCGAGATACGGTGTATCTCGACTGACATCAACCCAAAAGGCTTTTTACCTCTCGTTTTTTTTTCTAATCTCATTTCTGTGATACCCCAGGATAATTTTTAAAGCAAAAAGAAGAAAACCCCTAGGGGGATTTTTGAGTAAACATGACCTTTCTTTTGAAAGTTATTATCTATATTTTTATGGAGCATTCTCCATCTAAAAGAGTCTGATTAAGAATTCAAGTGTATAAAATTTTCCACAATAATAAAAAAATGGAATGTTCTACATATCTCTTATAGTTTGGGAGATAAGGCCTTCAGTAATTATTTTTTAGCGAAAAATTTGTCTGCAAATTTTTTTTAAATATAATTTTTGTAAATTAGCTCTGAAATAGGTAAAGGAAATAAAAAGCCCGAAAAATTATGATCAGAAAACATTTATTACACACTTTATAATTGAAATGGAAGGCTTTTAAAATAATCGAAAACTATTGTATTCAGAGAGAGAGAGAGAGAGAGAGAGCCCGTTATAATATGCCTGAGCAGTAGGGTGGGGCGAAAATAAAATATTTTGGAATTCGAAATCGCTTCAACGTGAAAAAGTAGCGTATTAAGATCCTTAAAGATTATAATTAATTTGGAATTGATAGACATGCAGTTTGATTATTCGCGCTCAAAAGAAAAAAAAATGTTTTATAAATTTCTTGTCTGCAGAGTTCTTAAATTTTTTTGAGTTTCAATTTTTTCACACGTCTGTTGGTCAAAAAAGTCTTTCTAATTTTTCGCGGATTTTAATCGATCATTTTCTAAGAGATAATTCTTATTTAATTCACCCGTTTTCGAAAAAAATTCTTGACACCTTTGTAAATAGAAGAATTTTTTCCGAACTTGAAAAGTTTCCAGTGACAAAAATACACTCGAGAAAAAATCGCCAAGACCCAGGAATAAAAATTGGAAATACAGCGAATTATTTAAATTTTCATTTTGAAATTTAATGATATTATCTTTATGGTGTGTATAGGGAGGATTATATATAATTATCTTTATAACTTGTGGTTTGAACATTTTTCTGAGCGTTTATGGGCTTTTTGAGCATAGAAATACACTAGAAAAAGAAATCGACAACACTCAGAAGTTGAAATTAGAATTACAGAAAATTTTGAAAATTTGGTATTTGGTATTTAATAGAATTATTTTCGTTTTTTTCTGGTGGATTTCTATGCTCAAAAATTTCACACAGGCTCGAAATAAATTTGAAACCACAAGTGAAGAAAATAATTCTATTAAAAACCAAATTCCAAATTTTGAAATTTTGCTGTAATTTTTATTTCGACTCCTAGGTCTTGTTGATTTTTTTCCTAGTGCATTTTTGTCACTGAAAAGTTTTCAAGTACCCGAAATTTTTTTTCCTTTTTACAAAGGTGTGAAGAATTTTTTCCGATTATAGGGGTGAATTAAATAGGAATTATCTCTTACAAAATGATGAAGTAAAATCCGCAAAAAATTGGGAAGACTTTTTTGACCTCCAGGCATGTAAACAAAAATTGAAACTCAAGAAAATTTAAAAACTCTACAAACAAGAAATTTGTTAAACATTTTGTTTTTTTTTTTGAGCGCGGGTAACCAAGCTGCATGTCTATCGATTCCGAATTAATAATACTTTTTTTAGGGTTCCAATACGCTACTTTTTCGCGTTGTAGCGATTTCGAATTTCATAATTTTTTATTTTCGTCCCACCCTACTGAGTATTCTGGACAGTTTTTAGATAATTTATATTTTGTCCAGACATTTTTGAAATTACAGTGGACCTGAAAAAGGTATTTTTCTGAACGCTGTAACTTCGAACGTATGAGAGGTAGAACATTTTTTCTAAATTTGCTGGAAATTAAGTGTACTTCGACGTATATAAGTATAACTTTCATCTTCGATAAAAAGAAAATGAGATTATTCACGAAAATTATTACACTCGAACATCCATAAATGCCGGTCCGGTTTACGCCTTCCTAGAACTGCTGGCCGACTGCTGGCCCTCGCAGTTTCTCAGCGGTCGGGGCGAGAGACGGTGTTCAACCTAGCGTGAAATGCCAGCAGCGTATAGATAAAGGCGCAGTGCGCGTGTACTCAGGTTCGATTCACGTTCGGAGATTGCGTAATAGTAGGAAATGGTTCACACGTCCCTGACTATTTACGTTTCGAAAGATCCGGTTCAGGCCCAAGGCCAGTGCGAAGCAACTCCCGAAATTGGGCTTATATCGGGGTTTGAGTGTAAGTCATTCCGCAATATGTCATTCCGAGAATTTCGGTGCCACGCAAACGCATGATTTCGTCAGTTCGCACGGTCCGTACTTCGCTTCATTCACTTTCAGTGTTTACGTTATGTGTTACAAAAATGTCGCAGGAAAACAAGGGGCAGCGTTTATCCTTCAAAACAAAGAGACATTTAAAGAAATGTAATAAATATTTTTTACTGCGAACGAAAATCACATAAAAATGGTTCATACGGACCTGATTGTTGACACTGAAGTCGGTCCGCTATATGTCCAAGGCCATTTTAGGCAAGAACCAAAGTCGGACTTATATGGGACTTTCAGTGTATTAAGAAACCAAAAATCAGTTTTTTTCGTGTGATAGAACTGAGTGGAGGTTTAAATGTAGTTTTTGTATATCACCTTGAGTTTGAATTGTATTAGTGAATTTTCGGTTATGTTTTTTGTTATTATAAGTAAATTTATTGTTTAGTTCTTTGTCTTTCAGGATGCATTCTCTGATGAAAAAAGGAGGTACTTTTTCATTAAGTTTCTCTAGAGTCTGTTTAATTGCTTTATTTAGACTATTTATTTTTGTGTGGCAATCACTGATCACTATATTCAACACTGATTTTATAAATTTTGTTGTGGTTTCATCAAATTTTCTACTGTTTTTGATATTCATGAAGTTAAAGCCTAGTCTGTTGTTTATATCATAAATCTTTTTCGGAAAGACTCCGTGAGCTTTGCATTTAGTTAGGAAATTTTTCTGTGACTCAGTTTGATTCAACTTTTTACTTAAGTAAAAGAAAGATTTTATTTTTTATAACAGAACTGTCTATCACATTACTGTCTGATCCCCAATTTCTTCCAGTCTCTGTAAAATCCATTATGAATATAAGCGGACTTCCTCTTTTTTCTTTCTACTGTGTACATTTATTGTACACCTGTCTCTAATGAGCCGAAAAAGCAGTTGGTCTCAAAGTCTATTTTTGAATTGTGAACTTTTTGGGTGCTCTTTTTCAGTACACAAAAAATATTCATAAGAAAAAAGATTTTATTTCGATCTTTAAGAAATTTCAAAAGAAAGACATTAAGCAAAGATTGGTTCCAATCTGCAGGTTTGCCTATGAATACTTAAGATTCAGGTCCTTTACAGTTGAGCCAGAAGACGTTCCGTTTATTTACACCGGCGGAGACATTGGTCCTGTATTTACAGTCCAACGTCCTATAAATGTATTAGCAAAGGGCCATTTCATATATGCATGGAGGGATAATAATCGTATTATTCGTCCAATATTTAAGTATAAAGGCCAGGCAATTGTAGAAAGTACAGAATCCGGGGGGATCGAGTTAATGAAAGATAAACATGCTCGGGAAACGCTAATATTCCTCACTTTGCCACGTTCAAAAAATGATGCAGATTATGCTCGACATAGGTCTAGAACAGTAGTCCTGTAGTCACTTGATAAAAGGCAAAGGCGGACGTAATGATTTAAAATTCAGCAAAAATGTAAAATTAATATACAATTCCGCTTGTCGGTAACCAACTGCGCTCGGGAAAGGTTTTCTGTAGTTTTCCTCTCCCTTGGCCAGCAATTCAAGCAAATGCGAGCGCTTTTATTAAAAATCTGGCTGCAGACGGTAGGGGATTATAATGAAGACGGGTTTTCTATACGTACATTTCCAAAAAGTGTCTATATGTAAGTAATAAAAATAGTTTTAAAAAATACAGTTTCTTGTGTACTCCAAAGTCGGATCAAAACGTTAAAAGCAATTGAAGTTACATCAAAAGCCTATGTATTACATTTCTTCATGTAATAGTACTGTCTAGTGGTTAATTACCTGCTTTTAACATTTCAATACATCAGATGAAAAAGATTCTATTTTGTAATGAGGAAGATATAATATTGAATCAAATAAATACGTGAAAAACATATATGCTTTTATTTCTTACCCTATTGGTTGAACTACACTAAAAGATGTGAAAAAATTAATAATTCCCCTAGAAAAAATATGTTGAGAAAACAGCAAATAAAACATTCGGAAAAGGGAATTTTGTATTTTAAAAAGTGATGAAAGACTATTTTTTTACATCATTCTCCAAATTTTACATTAAGTAAGGGAAACGAGTATTTAGAAAAAAAGATAATCATTCGAAAAATCGAATTTTGGATTAAAAACAAGTGTTCAAAAAGTTAAATTTACATAATTTTTCCAAAATTTTCATGAAAATTTATTAAATAAATATTTCAATGCATAAAAATTAGATAAAAATTTTTAGTAGAGGGAACGAGTATGTAGATATAAAAAAAAGAGAATCATTCGAAAAAGCTAATATTGTATTAAAGACAAGTGTTGAAAATGTTTATTTTTACATAATTTCACAAAATTTTACCTGAGAATTTAATATAAAAACATTTCAAAACATTAAATCTGAAAAAAATATTTGAAAAAGTAAAGGGAACGAGTATCTAGAAGAAAAAAGGTAATCATTACAAAAAGCAAATTTTATATTAAAAATAAGTGTTAAAAAATGCTGTATTTACATAATTTTACATGAGAATTTAATCAATAACTATTTCAATACATTAAACTTAGTAATTTTTTTTTTAAGGAACGGGACCTAGTGACTCGAAAAAAAGATAACCATTCGAAAAAGCGAATTTCATCTCAAAAACAAGTGTTAAAAGATGTTATAGTTACATAATTTTACATGCAAATTTAATAAATAAACATGCCAGTGCATTCAAAACAGAAATGTTATTGTTGAAAAAGTAAAGGGAACGATTATCTAAAAAAAATAGATAATCATTCGAAAAAGCGAATTTTTTTATTAAAAATGAGTGTTAAAAAATGTTGTATTTACAAAATCTTAAATGAGAAATTTATAAATAAACATTTAAATACATTTAAATCAGTAAAAATTTTTGAATAAGTAAGGAGAAAAAGCGAATTTCATATTAAAAACAAGTGCAAAAAGATGTTGTATTTACATAATTTTACATGCAAATTTAATAAATAAGCATGTCAATACATTAAAACTAGAATTTAGTTTCCGAAAAAGTAAGGGGAACGAGTATTTAGAAAAAAATATAGATTCGAAAAAGCGAATTCTGTATTAAAAACAAGCGTTAAAGAATGTTTCATGTTAATGATTTTTCTAAAATTTTACATAAGAATTCGATAAATAAACATGTCAATACATTAAAATCAGAAAAAGTTTCTTGAAAAAGTAAGGGAAACGAGCATCTAGAAAAAAAAGATGAACGTTCGAAAAAACGAATTTTTCATTTAAAACAACTGTTAAAAAATGTTTTATTTACAGAATTTTACATGAGAATGCAATAAATAAACATATCAATGCATAAAATTTTTTGTTTGAAAAAAGTTGATTTTTTGAAAAACGGGTCGCCATTGGCAAATAATGATTTGGCAAATTAATAGTCATCCAATGGACTATCAATAAGGAATTTATGAGATAAAAAAAACTCTTATCTGAATAACTTAAATCTCAGTAAATTTACGATATGTAATTTGCTTCACCGTTCTCAGCACATATATTCATAAATTCACTCAGCCACACAAACAAAAAGCCGCCACCGCTCTCAAGCATTTCAGCGGTGACATCATCCACACCAGCAGCCTTACCATTCTTTAATTTCTCAATTGCGGATATAATATCGCGGATATCGATTCTTTTCACAGAAAATCCCACATATTTTTAAATTGAAGTTGTATAAAAACGTTTCAAACAATTGACAACTCGTACAATTATCCGAAGTCGGATAAGTTTATTGTGAGGTGGATTTACAACTACATTCACAACTTTACATGTAGTTGTCAACTGTTTGCAACGTTTTTATCCAACTTCAAATAGAAAATATCTCTGGGGTTTAGTGTGCTTATAAAAAGTGTAATAAAGTTTATCATTTCTAGGGTTTCGTAGGCTTATTTACTATGGTTTTCTTTTTATCAGTGGTTAAAAATTAAGAAACAAAATTTGACTTCTTAGACCCCTTTGCTGGAAGCTTTTCTTCTAGTCCGATTTTCTTCGAGACGCACAGTGGGGCAAAAAAACGTCTGTGAACAAATCAAGTTTCAGACTAAACTACTCATCCGATTTGGACATTTTCTTTTTCAAATTAAAGTGTATTGAATTCCGCATCGTTACAACGAAGGTCATTTTTGAAAAATGTTCCTAAACATTTTTTATTTAATAAACGAAGAATAATATTTTTTTTTGCTTTTCAAGTCTGCCATTTAGTGAAAATAAATGTATCTCACCGAAAATAGTCCACGTCGAGGCAAAGACTCATTAAAAACGATGTCCAGCAGTATCAATTCAATAAAACAAAAATTTTAATTGTTATAAACAAATCAGTGATCAAAAGTTATATCTTCTTTATTTGCCACATTTAAATGTACTAAACCAATATTTTCAGGAGAGAATGGAACTAAAACAATGTAAACTTAAAATTAGAAGATATTAAACATCAATTCTCAATTGTTTATAACAATTTAATAAACAGACACGAAATTAAGGCATTTTTAATTAGATAGATTTAGCTTTTTCAGCGGAATTAGCTATAAATATTTCACCAATGACTTTCTGCTGTGATAGTTTGCGCTACAACAACAATTGTGTATTATTTAAACAAATTTGATAAACAAATGCATTTTTGGCCATTTTTGAGTAGAAACGTTTCGTTTTTTCAACAGAATCAATAAATAGTAGATTGCCAATGTGTCTTGATGTTATACTTTACACTCAGGCAAAAACTGCTTATTGTTTAAACAAATTTGATTCACAAATTAATTATTTAGGCATTTCTCAATAAAGAAGTTTCGTTTTTTCAACAGAATCAACTATACAAACATCTCAGAAATGGTCCTTTGCTCTAAGAATTTGTAGTTGGATTATTATTATGTAATGTTTAAACAAATTTAGTTAACAAATGAATTATTTGAGCTTTTTTCAATACAGAAATTTGGTTTTTCAACAGAATCAACATCTTATTGATTCTGCTGAAAAAACGAAGGTTATTTATTGAAAAATTGCCCAACAACACCTTTGTTCATTATATTTGTTCAAACAATATACAATATTGTCCAACTGAAAATTATCATAGCAAGAGGCCCATTGGTGAAATATTTATATTACGAGTAGATTCTGCTGAAAAAACTAATTTATTGAAAAACAACCAAGCAATGCATTTGTTTAATTAATTTGTTTAAACAATAAATAATAATTATCTAACTGCAAATTCTCATAGCAAAGGACCATTTTTGAGATGTTTGTAGTTGATTCTGTTGAAAAAAAAACGAAATTTCCTTATTTAAAAATGCTCAAATAATTATTTTGTCAACTGAATTTGTTTAAAAAATAAACAATTGTTGCCAAAGGTTAAAGTATAAAAGCGAGACACATTGGCAACCTACTATGTAGTTATTGATTCTGCTTGAGTTCTGATTGACTTTGCAGCAAAATAATCTTTTTCAGAATTTTTTAATGTTAACAGAGTCTGTGATTTTTGGGCTCCTCAGAAATACCAACTTCGATTTTTGGGCTCCAGCCCTTATGGTTAAAAATCACTTCCATTGTACAACGTAGATATAACTTTGTCAAAAAATAATCTTTTTCAGAATTTTTCAATATTAACAGTCTCCGATTTTTGGGCTCCTCGAAAATATCAACTTCGATTTATGGGCTACAACCTTCATAGCCAAAAACCAACCCCTCTCTACCACGTAGATATGACATTGCCGAAAAATAATCTTTTTCAGAATTTTTAAGTGTTAACAATGTCTGTGATTTTTGGGCTCCTCAAAAATACCGATTCCGATTCATGGGCTCCAACCCTTGACGCCAAAAACCAACCCCTCTCTACCATGTAGATATGACTTTGCCAAAAAATAATCTTTTTCAGAATTTTTCAATGTTAACAGAGTCTCTGATTTTTGGGCTCCTCAAAAATACCGATTCCGATTCATGGGCTCCAACCCTTGACGCCAAAAATCAACCCCTCTCTACCATGTAGATATGACTTCGCCGAAAAATAATCTTTTTCAGAGTTTTTCAATGTTAACAGAGTCTCCGATATTTGGGCTCCTCAAAAATATCAACTTCGACTTATGGGCTCCAGCCCTTATAGCCAAAAACCAACCCCTCTCTACCATGTAGATATGACTTTGCAGCAAAATAATCTTTTTCAGAATTTTTCAATGTTAACAGAGTCTCTGATTTTTGGGCTCCTCAAAAATACCAACTTCGATTTATGGGTTCCAACCCTTATAGCCAAAAACCAATCCTTCTTTACCATGTAGATATGACTTTGCCGAAAAATAAACTTTTTCAGAGTTTTTCAATGTTAACAGTCTCCGATTTTTGGGCTCCTCGAAAATATCAACTTCGATTTATGGGCTCCAAACCCAAAAGGAGCCCATAAATTGAAGCTGGCATTTTTGAGGAGCTCAAAAATCAAAGACTGTTGATATTGAAAAATTCTATAAAAAAATTATTTTTCGTCAAAGTCATATCTACATGGTAGAGAGGGGTTGGTTTTTGGCGTCAAGGATTGGAGCCCAAAAATCTGGATTGTTATTTTTGAGGAGCCCAGAAATATTAGACACTAGTGACACTGTCAAATTCTGAAAAAGATTATTTTTCGGTAAAGTCATATCTGCGTAGTAAAAATGGGTTGCTTTTTGGCATTAGGGATTGGTGCCCAAAAACCGGAGTTGATATTTTTAAGCAGCACAAATGATTTGCACAAGTTAGGGATGCTTCAATTTGGAAAATGTTGAACTTTTCTTATAAGGGATGATTTTGACATATAAGGGTTGTTTTTTGGTTATTGATTTTCAGGGATTTCAGAAGCCCAAAAAAGCTCAAGAATGCAGCGGGATTTAATTTATAAAAAAATGAAATTTTTTGAAAGGAGTTGATTCTGGAACTTAAGGATTGTTTTGGGGTGGTTGTTTTTTGAGGATTTCCAGAGCCCAAAAAAAGCCCAAAATTCTGGTGGAATTGAATTTTTATTATTTTGGTATTTTAAGCAGTGGAGGTGCTAGGTTAATGCAAGCTAGCACCTCCACAAAAAAATTGATTTTTTGAAAAAAGTAAAGGAGCCCAAAATTTTTTATTGATTTCCGAAAAAAGCCCCAAAAAAGCCCAAAAATTTTAGCTATGAAGAATGCTGAAATTTGATTTTGGAGCTGCTAGCTTAATGGACCTGTTCTAAAAATTCTGTATAAAATCTGTTCAAAAATTCATCAAAATCACATTACATTTTGGTCTTCGGCTAACTTCTGTGAAATCACGATGAAGGGCCGGCGAAACCATCGTGAGTCCTAAGGACACGAAGCGACCCAAGAATGACAGCTCTCT
>JAUMHM010000031.1:67614403-67625287 GCA_032362435.1 Melikaiella ostensackeni
CGACTCCGAAGCAGGAAACGTCCACTCCTCGCCGAGTTGTATTACAGGCACCGGGCTTTTGGATGGCACCTGTGGCTTCTCGTCTTTCTCTTGGCGACTCCCTGTGGTGCTGGCTTTTGACTCGTTCGTTACGGGCCACTTCACGCACAGATTTAATTTCTCAAACTGCATCAATACAGCCTCGTCCTTTTTTGTTGCGGGATTCGCGGTCCCTTTTGTTGCTTTTGGCTGCTTTAATATCTTCCTGGGTGCACTTGTTGTGTTCTCTTTCGGAAGGTCTTCAAGGAGAGCGTCCTGCCTGCTTCTCCGAATTCCGCAGATTTCTCCGTGTATTTTGCGTCGGTTTCCGGGAAGTTCATTGTGGCTCGTGCCCTTCTCCGAAGGTTCCTGGATGACGCGGAGTGCGTTGATTTAAACCTTTCGCAGGGTCTTCACTTCTTCACATGTTGTTTCATCTCGTGACAATCCCGCGTCCACCCCATGTTCTGCCAGGGATTTGATAATATCGTCGAGGTCCTCGACGAGATTATCCTTTTCCTCCGATTTTGTCTCTGCTGCTGGTGGTGCTGTTTCGGCATTTCTCGAGGTTGTCGCTTTCTTCTTGTCCTCGTCGGTATCGGTGGCTTTTCTTCTCATGTCCCTCGTTCTCCATGGGTTAACCGGCACTCATATTTGCGTGTCGAAAAGCCTTTCTCCTTAGCGTTGAGATAAATCGTGGTCGGGCCCTCAGGATCTTGTTTTGGCCCTCTTCGATGATAATGGCGTCCTCCGTGTCGCTGTTCACGTCGCACTGTATTGCGACATTGCGTCCCGTGTCCAGCGGCTCAAAACAGCAACAGGCGTCCGGCATCTTGCGCGTCGTCGACTATACTGGCTTCACCCACGCTGCTCCTCTCTCGCTGTGGGTCCTTAGTCCCCTCATTTCCTTCTTTCTCCCTCCTTACTTACGCGTCCGGCTTCCTATACTTCCGCAAGTCGTTGGCGTGGTACTGCCCCCTCTCCTTGTCGGTGACTGGGTTCCAGAGGACGTACACATTGGTTGCCAATTTTTTGCGACTGACGTAGGGACCTTCGTAAAAGGAAAGAAATTTGGCCATTGTATCCGTTGTGGCGTTCGAAACATTACAGGCGCGTGCCAGTACCCATTCGCCGACTTCGAAGATGATTCCTTTCTTGTTCTTGTTAAGGTTCCGTAAGATTTGTTTCCTCTTGTGCTTGATACGTTGTCTCAGCATCATTATTTGTTCTTTTCGGTTTATCGTTATTAATGGGGGTTCTTCAGGTAGGAACGGTTCCCACCATCGTTTGGGTTTTCTCCCCCATAATGCCTCGTAAGGTGTTATTTCAGTCGTTTCGTGATGCGATTTGTTGATAATGGTTTTCACGTCCTCCAATTTGTTCACCCACGTTCCATGCTTTTCAGGTGGAAGTGGGGTGCGAAAGAGACGTGCCAAATCGCGATTGACCCTCTCAGCCATATTAGCTTAAGGGTGACGGATCGATGTATCATTTCAATTCCTCTATCGTCCAAGGCTTGTTTCCACTTCTTACTCGTGAACTGCGTGCCACGATCTGATAATACTTTATCCGGTTTACCTATTGTTTGTATAAATTGATCAAGCTTTTTGATAGCCATATCACTGGCGGAATTCGTTAAAGGGTGGAGTTTAGTGTACTTTGAGAATGGGTCAATCATTACGAATAGATACTCGTATTTGTATTTACCCTTTTTTAAAGGTCCGAAAAAATCTATGGAAATTAATTATAATGGTTTCTGTGGTAATATAGGTTCCATTAGGGCTTGTGTGGCAGTTGTGGATACTTTATTGCGTTGGCACGAGTCGCAGGTAAAAAGGGTGTGGCGTGTTAATTTCGATAATCGTGGTGCGTAAAAATATTCACGCAAAATCCGGTACGTTTAATCCGCTCCTGGATGTCCGTAAGCGATGTGACATTCCCATATGAGGGCTTGAATTCGTTCTGATGTTATATACACTCGATATGATGATCCATTCACATGGTAAAGAGTGCCCCCCAGGATTTTAAAGCGTGGATTATCTTCATTATTGACCACTCTATGCTTCAAATCCTTGGTTCTTTTGTCCTGTTCTTGTGCCTTTGAGGTATTTCGTAGCTGTTCTTCATTACGTGGATCGACTTGTGACTTAACGCGTGAATGACCACTCGAGTTTCTCCACGGTTTTTTTCATAAGTGTCCCCGTCGTGTAACCGGCTAAGCATGTCCGCCATTACATTTTCCTTTCCTGGAAAATGCTCGATTTCGATGTTGTAATCTTGAATGGCTAATATCCAACGCGTTAGCCTGGCATTAACGAATTTACACGTTTCGAGGAATGTTAAAGCTAGATGGTCGGTGCGGTTGATGATTTCAGCCCCATGCAAATATGTCCTGAATTTTTGCAGGGTTCACACTATAGCTAGAAGTTCCTTTTCTGTCGAGAAATAAGTTAACTCGGGCCCCTTCAACGTTCGGATCGCAAGGGTTATAATTTACTTTTCGTCCGTGTCATTTATTTGATAGAGCACAGCGCCGAGAGCGTAATTGCTCGCGTCTGTCTCTAAATAATAGTCTTTATTTGGGTCAGGAAAGTATAGCAAAATGGCTTCACTAAATAACTGTTTTACTTGTTCGAAACTCTCTTGTGTAGCGTTATCCCATCTTCATGAAGTCCCCTTTTTTTAGAGTTTCAGAAGCGGTACTATTTCTGCTGCGTGTTTGTCACTGAATTTTGAATAAAAATTGATTAGTCCTAAGAATCCGCGAAGCCGCTTGACATTTTTAGATGCTGGAAATTCATGAATACTTTTCATTTTTTCGGGGTTTGGCTTTATTCCTTCAGTCGTTAATATGAAACCTAGAAATTTAGTTTCCTCTTTAAAAAAATGAGATTTCGTTAGGTTCAATGTCAAATTGTTTTGCGCTAGTCTCTCTAATAACTTATTCAAATGGGTGAGATGTTGCTCTTAACTCTGCGATGTTATTAAGGTGTCATCCACAAAAGTGATGATATGATCTTCCATGCCTTGTAATGTCTGGTCGAGTCCTCTTACCAGGGCCGCAGTGCTCGTTTCAACTCCAAAGGGAACGACTTTAAACTCGTAGCTTCGGCCTCGGTATTGGAATGCCGTATATTTCCTGGAGTCCGGGTGTAGTGGCACTAGCCAAAAGCTACTGGTCATGTCGAAACTCGACATGATATTAATTCCCTTACATATTTGAAATAAGACTTCGGCGGGCTCGGGACACTCGCAACCTTAATTAAGATTTTATTTGATCTTCTTGCATCCAGGCATAGTCGTGCCTTACCATCTTTCTTTTAGACTGACACGATGGGATTGATAAAGTCACTTTTAGAGCGTTGTATAATATTTAGCTTTAAGATTCGATTGATCTCCTTCTCCACCTTATCTCGATGAGCCATTGAAATAGGAAAACTACGCCCTATAAAGGGTTGTCCCTCACGTACTTTTAGAACGTGTTGATAAGATGTTAATAATCCTGGCGCTCGTCGAAATGCATTACGATGTCTCCAGAGATATCACCCAGTTGTTCTTTTATCTTTTGATCCAAATTGGGACTCTCTCTAAGCTTTTCTTCTACTTCCTGCCAAGAGATATTTAGTGGGGGGTCTTCCTGTCCCATAGGACCTTCTGTTTCTCGTAAATGTTAGACGACAAAGGTTACTGCAGGTAGATTCTCGAATAAGTCTATTTCTTGAATTCCTACACCTTTTTTTTGTCCTCGCCCTGGATTATACGAATCATAGGCGTTCCTTTCAAATATAGGAAGGTTAACGTCCTTTTATCGAGATCTATCTTGGCCTTGTACTCATCGAGCACATCAGTCCCTAATATGCAGGTGCGGGATAATTTCGGCACTACCAGAAAAGGAATTTGTATAATCTGGTTAGGCAATTGTACATCGGCGTAAATTTGCTTGTTCAAGCGGGTAGTCTTGTCCCCCAGGGGTCCTGCCACTGCGACACCTGCTAATGAAAGGCTTGAGTACCTCTCAAACCGTTCTTTACTTTGATCCATAAATTCTTCGGAGATGCACGTGATCTCCGTGCCGGTATCAATTAAAGCTTTTGTTAATATTCCTCCTACCTGCATATTAGCTGTATAGCACGTGGATCTTTTTTTAAATTTATTAGAAGGGGATTCTTCCATCAGTTCATCACGTGTGCTCGTAAGCACCTTCGTGATGTACGTGGTTTGCGTCGCCACGTCAATGGTTATTTCGTTCGTTTTCATTGACGCGGCTCTAACGCGTTTTCCGCATCGTTTGGTTCCTCCCCGAGTGACTCCTCGTGTGGTGGTAATTCATGGTTTTGATCTAATTCCGTGTTTTGCACTTTATAGTGCTGTTGTGCTTCTTTACTATTTCTACTGGCTTTGGTGCAGGTGTCAACTCGTTAACGTGCTCGAACATTTTTATCGCATATTCGGCCCCTGAACGGTCTCTTTCAGGAATTAATCTTCCAAACTCCAGCTTCTTTTTGACCTCATGTTGGGCCTGTTCATTCCAATATCTTTGGCGAAATTTGAATATGATGGTGTTAAAGTCGTAAATATCCCCTTTTACCACCTGCCACCAGTATCCTGGTGGGCCCAATAATGAGCGTTCCAGCAGGTAACTGGTGTCACAGGCACGTGGCCTGACTGCCTCCCAATATTGTTCCAATTATCGGATGTATTTAATGGGGCTCCCCTCTCTATTAAACTCTGGTAATGTGTATTTAATATGGGGCAGTTGTGAGACAGGTGACCCACCTTCTCTTTCTCTCCTATCCATATTCTCCGTGACTCGCTCGATTATTCTCGCATGGGCCGTTTCTAAACGATCTATTTGTGCATGCATGCGAGTTCCACGTTCTTGGATGTTTTGTGTTACAGTTGTTGT
This sequence comes from Melikaiella ostensackeni, assembly GCA_032362435.1. Classification (NCBI taxonomy): domain Eukaryota; kingdom Metazoa; phylum Arthropoda; class Insecta; order Hymenoptera; family Cynipidae; genus Melikaiella; species Melikaiella ostensackeni. The sequence continues at coordinate 67,619,328 of JAUMHM010000031.1, forward strand.
GGCCATTAAGGATCTGCCGATGCTCTCCTCGATGGCTCCCATTTGTTGTTGCCGTCGTTCCCTTTTTTCCATACCCTGTATCTCTCTTCGTTTTTGTTCCTCGTTTATTATTTTTTTGTAGTTTCTTCCAGTTGCTGGATTCTTCGGTTGATTTCTTGCGACCATCCTCCCGAGGACGCAGGTTCACAATGTGACTCCGTAGATCCTTCCATGGCGCTTTACGTTTCCATGTATATAATTGTTGAGTCCAGATCTTCTTGGAATTCCCCTTGGTCTTGACTCTTCTTTGAGTTTTTTGTGGTCCTTGGATTTCCTTTACTCATTTTCGTAGGTACTGTTGTAACTTTTCAACATATTCGTTTTATTTCAGTTACCCGCGGTACAGTTTCTACGTAAAATGGTCGGAGCACTTTTCACGTTTTTCTTTTTTCTTTAAGTAATCATCAAGTCCATCCATGTCTCTAGGGATGTCTTTTTGGGAGCTAGGATGCGGTAAATATACTCTTTTTAAGTGTTTATTACCTTCAAAAAACATTTCAATTGCCTTCCTAGTATCCATATTACCTGTCCCATCGAATCATAATCAATTGAGCCTCATTCTTCTACCTTTAACTCGCGGCCCCACACGTTGGTGCGCCAATTGTAACTAATGGGTTCTGGGTTATATATTTAATAATTCATATTATTTAATTTATTCAGTTGTATAACCAATACTACCCTAATATTATTTATGCGGGAGATATTCTAATATCAGCCCAGAGATTCTTTAATTAATTATGTAAGAGGGATCGCACGAGAGCGGAAGAATGAGACTCTTTTTTATTGCTCAAAAACATAAGTTTATTCAGGAAAAACCTAATCTAGCTCATCATACAAGATAGTGCCCTACATCCTAGCTATCTTAAGCATAAATCGAATCGTAGTAATCTTTATAATTTGGAAATTCTATAATAAACGCGCGTGTCTAGCCTACCTTATTATCGAAACTTAATGCCATAAGCTATTTACTATAATCAATAATCCACATATAAATAATTGGTTAGAGAATGGAAATGATCTCAATAATCAATAATAGGATTAAAAGTAGTTGATTAAAGAATAAAAAATGCTCAGAATAATCAATGATATAATTTTATATCAATTATATTCTCGAAATCAAGAGATCTATTTAAATTTACCAGGCTCCATGAATGCTGGTTTGTGGTCTGTCGCAAAGAGAGTTTAGATAAAAGAAGAGCTACGAAAATAAATTTCGCATTACGCCTTCTATGTTCAGGTTTCAGATACCTGAAAGGGACTGGAATAGACTCCGTCCAATATACCAGTTACCTACTACGGGCATTTAAATCTGAAAGGGCTTAGCAGTAGCCTTCCTTATAAAAGTATATGACAGCAGACACGTTTATCACAGGTCAATGTTTAGGTTTTAGCTTCATTCACAAAATCGCTTTCATTAAAGAAAATCTACCCTTCTGTCAATGGGTCATTCAAAATAAAGTTAAAGTGAAAGGAAAAATCAACTATCTTCTTTAATCTTCAATCCTGTCAAAATCTTACGCATATATCAAATTGTTATGCTCGCTACCTGGCGGTTACATGGAAAGTGAACAAATTCTTTCTTAATATGAAGACATTATTAATTAACTTCAGTTCAAACAGTGCAGGTTATAAACGTATAATAAATCAAATGTCTCGGCAAACTACCTTAAGGAACTCACTATTCGCAGGTCGCACTTTAAGGATTTATTCTCTATAAAAGAATCAAAACATTATAATCTGAACATATTCACTGTCATTATCTTGTTATATAGTCACATCGATTTTCACTATATCTGATAAATCATTTATCCCTATTAGAGACGCATCACTTTGTATGCACGAGAGTTCTATCTCAATATATAATTCGCTTTTTCACAAGAGAATATTCATAATATGCTTCAATGCATCACAACGAATCACATTAGATCAAACATAGTAAATACAGAAATAAATTTGGCTCACCACAGGATCGAGTAGGGAGAATCGGATTTTAAAATTCTTTTATTTTAATACATGGGCTTCTCATTTGCGTTTTGATCGAGTTACTTCATTTGCAGAGTCTGTTTCAGTGTCGCCTGTTTCACTTACAGGATTATTTTGTTCTTTTGGAACACACAAATTTTTAGTTTCTCGAACCTCGTTATCGCTCTCTTCTTCGTTTTCAAGTTCGTCATCAAGTTCGTCATATGGGCTGTCAATGGATATTTTTGATTTCTATGTTTTACAATCGATTCGATTTCGTGAGTTTCACCCGGAATTTTTCGCGTGATCACAAATGGTCCGCGATAATGAGGTTGGAGTTTGGTGCTTTCACCAATCGCAATAGGGTTCACACTCACATACACTATATCGCCTAAACTGTACTCCACATCGATATTTCGGTGCTCATCGTACCTTTTCTTATTTTCCTTTTGGACTTTTTCAATTTCCTTTACTATTTCAAGCCGTAACTCGTTCGGATCTCGATAGGTTTCGCGGTGCTCCGTAAGTTCTCTTGTCGCATCTTCCTTGAAACGGGGTAGCTAACCATACAGGGCTTCAAACGGTGTTTTTCCGGTGGTTATATTAACCGAGGAGTTTATATCTCGCTCAATTCGTTTGAGAGTATTGTCCCATTCGGAATTCGTTCCCTCCCAGGCTCCAACTCGCAACGGTGCTAGAATGGTTTGATTAACCCGCTCTACCTGACCGTTTGCCACGGGGTGCTTACTCGAGTCGAATGTCAGTTTTAGGCCTCGATTTTTTCAAAGTTCTCGGAACTTTTCTGAAGTGTAACTCGTACCTCTATCGCAAATGAGTCGATTTGGCGTGCCAAAACGTTCAATGACCCCGTTGAGTTGCTTAATTGTCCCCGCTGTGTCCGTGTTTTTGGTAGCTTCAAGTATGACGTATTCAGTTAGGTTGTCTACTATCGTTAGCGTTTAACGATTGCCGTGTTTACTTGTTGAGATAGAACCCAAATGGTCTAAGTGGACCGTCGGAAATGGCCGCGCGCCCGGAGGGATAGGGCGTAATTCCCCTGGTTGACGACCTCTGTGTTTCTTACTCATTAAGCATGGTAGACATCTTGCTATATGATCTTTGACATATCCGCGCATGTTAGAGAAATCATAATAATTACGCATTTGTTGCTAAGAACTTATCGATGTCAAAATGACCGGCTAAATCGTGGTAACGAATTTTCAGAACTTTTCGCATGGCTGCTGGTACCACGTATAGCAAAACCTCCCTGTTATCTCGTTTTTCTAATCGGTACAAAAGTCCCCCCTCTAATCGGAAGTCACGAATTGCATCACGTTCATCCTTTGACCGTTTGTCAATCGGCTTCTCGAGGATTTAAATTATTCGATTTAACTTGGGGTCTGTTCTTTGGTATAGGAGGATCTCGTCTTCACTGGTAGTTACCGCAAGCACTTCTGTTACCTCGGATTCATGCACCTTGTCATGGACTATGGGAGCTCTAGATAGAGCGTCGACATATCTCATTTGGCCTTCCTTTCGATGGCGAATCAAGTAATCGTAATCGGAACTAAAAATGGCCGTGGTCGTTCAGTCGCCCATACAATCGCGAGAAGCTCCAATTTGCTTGAATGGTACTGCGACTCTATCTCAGAGGTTCTTCGACTAATCGCGAATACAAGTCCTAGATTTTTTTTTCATCTCCTCGTAGGAGCATCGCGCTAAGACCCATAGCGCTGGCATCTGTATGCAGCTCGGTAATTACGGACGTTGGCGAGTAAACTTTCAAGATCGGTTTTGAGGTTAATCGGGTTTTCAGTTCAAGGAATGCGTTCTCATGTTCCTGGGACCAAAAAGAACCTGCATTCTTACGTGTCAAACGAGTAAGTGGTGCTGCAATTTTAGAAAAGTTTGGTCGAAACGACGGAAAAAGCTCGTTAGTCCCAAAAATCGACGGACAGTGTGCACATCTCGCGGTTTCTCAAATTTCTCTATGGCGCGGACTTTTCTGTCGCCAGGTTCTACTCCTTTTGCGCTGACTTGGAATCCAAGAAAATCTACCTTCTCTAGTCCAAAGTGATATTTCGATAGCTTCAGGATCATTCCGGCTTTGGCAAGAGCTTCGAGAACCTGTCTCACTTTATCCAAAAGCTCTTCCCAGTTCTTCCCAAAAATGAAGATATCATCGAGGTAGAAAAGTGAAACTCGATTCCTGAGCTGTCCCAAGGCCGGCTCCATCAATTTCGAAAAGTAAAACGGGGCATTCATCAGTCCAAATATTGCGCGCGTGAACTTACCCGTACCATCCGAAGTGATAAGAGCCGTTTTCGGACGCGCTTCTGGTTTTAACGCAAGATGTAAATATCCGTGGGCTAGATCCAGAGTAGCAAAGATCTTGGCCCCTGACTTGGCTTCAAGATATTCGTCGATACTGGGCAAGGGATACTGAATTCTTTGTGTTTGGTTATCCTGCATCAATCAATGCTTTCAAGGGTTTCCCATTAATTTTAACCGTCTTTACGTATTTAAGAGACGCCTCAGCAATCGCGTCATTGACGGTATTTACATTCGCGGTTTCTAAAGCTCGGGGCTTTCCTCAATTTTGCGTACCGTTTCCCTTTGATTAAAATTTGTGCAGTAGGGTTTCCGTTTTGGTTCTGAGCACTCGCGTCCAAAATGCCCAAATTTTTGGCAATTGTAATACTTAACGTTGTCCTCTTTCCCGTCTCTATTTTCCTTTTCCTTTGAAACTCCCGGAGTTTTTGATTTCGAATCTATTGTTTTATTAGAAAGAACAGTATTTCCGCCGCCCTTTCTGTCGACTCGGCTATTATTCTTGTAAAAATTTTTTACCGTTCGATCTAACCTTTCGAGATCCGCGAAGAGCTCGTCTTCATTTTCGTGATAAGCTGCTAATGCACTTGACATAATATCGCGAGATTTAATTTCAGCGGCAAATTTTTACAGAGCTGTAACTTATTAAGGAAATAGGAAGACAAGGTCTCATTTTGATTTTATATTCGGTTTTGCATTTTTATGAATGCTTCCGCCATGTCAATCTCTCAAGGAAAAGTATTACAAAAAGCTTGTCGTAACAATGGCCAGTTCGTCAATTCACGTTGGCGACCCAAATACCATGCCCGCGCAGCCCCTCTCAAGTGACATTTCACTGTTTGTACTAGAAATGAGTCTGGTCAGTTGTTTACGTATGCTGCCGTTTCAACCTGCTCAAGCCACAGTTTAGCCTTATGAGGACCCTTTTCCCCATCAAAAGTTTCAATAGTTTTGGGTAAATCTGGCATAATGTGGAATTCGCGTTGGGCCGCGTGGCCTTGAGCAAGGTGCCGCGTCAGCATCATATTTTGTTGAATGATTTGATTCATTATACCCATCATTTGATCATACTTAGACAAACTATTTGTAGGTTGAGAGTGAACATTAAAAAATTGCTGTCCCTGAGAAGGCGAAACGGACCCTGGCAATCAACTGCTCGAGGCAAACTCTGATGGACGCATCGCATTCGACCTTGGTACATTTTGATTCGAAGGTTCAAAATTGTTAGAAACCATAATTCGAGGATCATAGCTTGAATTCGGTACATTTTGGTTGATATGCGGTGAAAAACTATTCTGCGCGTTTTGCGGATTACAGTTAGGCGCGTTTTGAAAATTAAAGTTATTTTTCGCTAAACGATGGTTAACATTCGTGATCGTCCTATCTTCGGTAATTTCGCTTATATCGCGTTGACTCCCGTTTAAATCTGTATTCTCCTCCTGGCGTCAGATAAACCCGTATTTTTTCAACAATGTGCTGCTTGATCGTCAACAGCTTTGACTTGTTCAATGTGTGATGGTGGATCCTCAGTTCGTGAGCGACCTTTCGGAACCTCACCGTAAAAGGCTTCCCAGATGTTATGTAGTCAATCACACACTGAATACGGGACGCGTTCTGTCTAGCCCAGC
>JAUMHM010000031.1:67659251-67677341 GCA_032362435.1 Melikaiella ostensackeni
AAGCCTTCAGTATTTAAGAAGACAATGAATCTTCAAGATTTTGAAATTGAACCCTTTAAGATTCTGCAAGTTTATTTCAAATTGAAAGCCGTAATAAGTGTTTCATAATTTTAGATTGAAACATTCAAACTTGCTTGGTTTTATAATGAAATCGTTTAAAGTTGCAGAGTTAGAAATTAAAGCCTATTAATACTTTAATAAATATTATTTTCAAACGATAAAAATCGAAAAATTCTAGATTAAAATTTTTAATATTGAACAATTTTAAATTAGGAGCATTTGAAATTGAAGAAATGTGAATTCAAACGTTATTGTACAATTTTTATTTGAAATCCTTCTTAGTTGAATAATTTTGAATTGGAAATGCTAAGACTTTCATAATTTTACTTTGATACTTTATGAATTGCACAGTTTCAAACTATAGTAGCAAGTGCAATTGAATAATTATGAATTCAATCCTTCAAATTGACATAATAAAATTTTATTTTAAATTGCAAGGAACAAATTTGAATATAAAGCGTTCAATTTCAAACCATTTTTAGACTACAAAATTTAAAATATTTTGCATTGAAAATCGTCTCATTTGAAATTTAAATTATTCAGAATCGTACAGTTTTCAATTGAAAGCCTTTGAAGTTATTTATAAATGAGTTAATTTTAAATTCAACGTCTTAACTGTTGAACAGTTTTCAGCGTTTCAATGTTCAATGTTTACCTTGAATTTTTCTTCTGTTTGAAGACCTCGAAATAAAATTGTTTAATTTTCATATGGCCTCTACTTTTGATATTATACGTACAATTTTTAATATTTTTTATTTTCAATTTTAAACGCTTCAAAGTTCAAATATAGAATTGTTCCGCATTAGATTTGTAAATTTAGATATTCTTATTTGAATAGGTACTTCAAATAATAAATTCAGGTTTGAGAGTTTGAATGTTAAAATTTAAATGACCGGGAACATTTTTTAAAATCCGGAAAATGAGTGGCCCTTATTTCTGAAAATCATATTTTTTGTTCTCATTCCCTAGTTTTGTTCGAATGCCAAAAAAATGATCCCTAAATCTGAGAGATATCGGTCAATATTAACCCGTGCGCCAAGGACAATAAAGTTTCACATTGAATTCATATGGGAAAAAGGCAACTTCTTGCATGTTTATTTGACTTACACAACATTTCTTTCGATCACCTATTCATCGTCTATTTTCGAAAAAAAGTTCACCTATTTACCTTTTTTAACAACAATAGGTAATGTGATGACTGTTTTATTGAAAATATTAATATGTTAAATATGCACTGAATTTTAAGAATCTATGAAAATAATTTTAAAAAATTGTTTTTATTCTTCATCAAATCCATGGACTTTAGCAACAAAATTAAAAATGGTTAATTTTTGTTTTGTTTTTAGTATTATTCATTTCTTTAATTATTCGATAGTGATAATACGAGTATATTTAAGATCAAACTCCTGAAAGCTTGTACCATTAAGTAATTTCTTGTCCTTTTATAAAGTTACTTTAACAAATTAAGGAAGATCGTTATTTTATTTTATATATAAAAAATATCATTTCTTCACAGTTTGATATTTGTAAGGACTGAAAAAACATTGTTTTTAATCAACTCGCGTAATTTTTGTATACTTATTCCTATTTTTTTTTACTTAGCTCATTACAATTTAACCATTCGCAGATGGATAATTAAAGGGCTTATTGAAGTAGTATGTAATACTTTGAAGGGGCGTGGGATCAGAATTGCTTTAAAAAATGCGATACTTATTACTTGAATGGCTTCGTATTAAGAAAAATTATACCTGGAAAAAAAGTGGAATTGGCAGGGATTTTTTAAAAATAATTTGAGTAGACACCTCGAGTATATAAATAATCCAACGTGTTCCATCCAGATTTTTTTTTTCCAGAACCCAGTTTTGAAATCTAAAACAAAATTAGCGCTACTGAAGTAAAGACCTAAAAACAAGCGAAATTCTAAATTTTTGGCGTGAAAACTTGATCAAAAATATTTTCTACACTTCTTTTTTTCTAAAACTTTTTACAATTATTTACACGTAATTTTTAACTCAATTTTAAGAGAAATACTTTGCATGAAAATGAAGAAAAGGGAAATAGATTAAATTACATTTGTTTGTTGAAAAAAAGAAATTGTAAATGGGTAGGTTTAACCTAAAAGATTGTTGATCGTTTAAATGTTATTTGTGATTTTGAATTTGAATTGCAGGAATCTTACAAAGCTGCGTGAGGCAACAGGAGGGTCCGAGAACGCCGCAGAAATGCGGTGGCGCGCTGAATGGAAATTCCGATTACGAATCACGAGTGGAAAGACTAAGAACGTTCAGATCTATCAGTCCTAACCGATTCGTGAAACGCATTTCAATTCGTGTTGTACCTGACGTCAACAAATTAGACGGTGTTGAAGATACTCAGTTTTTAGAAGCTTACGGAATTTCTTCAAGTCAACCGACTAAAACGCTTTCTCAGCGATTTTCAAGTTCGGAAGACAACCGTACTTTTGCAGGTAAGGCAAAATCGAGAAACATTTATCATTGTGAAAAGAATTGTGTTGTGAAACATGAAATATGAGTCATTTCAAGAATAAAGATTTCTAGTATCGCAAAAACGGAATGGTAATTAGATTATTGAAATGATTTATATGTTTGGCAGAACCCCAAGAGGCTTTGGCTTACAGCATTCAGTTGGAGAACTCTGTTATAAAAAAAATAGATACGCCGCCACTCGTAACTGCAAAAGACGTAGTTTTGGAAAGATGTCGTCAGGATGATTACTTGCCTTTCGATGAATGTTACCCAGAAAAGTCAGTGATTGTTTTTCAAGGTCGATTTTTATTCACCTTTAGTAGATTTTTACGAATTTTTCTCTCTTTTTTTTTTGTAGATTCTTGCAACACTGTCGAAAAATTGGAGAAGGTGTGTATGGGGAAGTTTTTCTTCATGACAACGGGTCTGATAATTCTGTTATCAAGATTATTCCAATTGAAGGCGACGTGAATGTAAATGGAGAACCGCAGAAAAAATTCCACGAGATTCTTTCAGAGATTGTTATAGCTAAGTGGGTATTCGATTTTATTTTATTTCAGAAACTAAGAATACAAAATTTTGATTTTAAAAACAGTTTTCATGATTAAATTATATTATAAATATAATATACTGCGGCGCGAACAAGAAACGACGTATCTGTATTTTTATCGTATCTGCATGACAAGTACATACATATTTTGATTGTTTAAGACGAAAGTGAATTGCAAAAAAGCGAGTAATTTAAAAAAAGTAGTTGCGCAACATAACCTAAAGAAATTTGTTCGAATTCCTTTAACTTACCGGAAACGAAATTTTAATACTTTTTTGTACATTAAATCGCAATTCTACACTATTATCCTACCTTACTTACTCAATTTGTACAAAAGTAAGGTTAATGTTCACGAAAAAAGCAAAAATCGTATCTACATACAGATACCATTTTTCGTTCTAGCTCGAAATCACCCAAAGTGCAGATACGTCGTTTCTAGCAATTACGTAATTATTGATAATTTGATAATAAGTAATGGCAAATTATCGTTTCACTTATAAAGGTTTGAAATCTAGAGGAGCACATCGTAAAATAAGAAATAATTATGCAATTTGTAGTCGAAATATGGGAACTAAATTTCAGATTAGAAGTTTGTTGGAAAAAGCGCGTACATTTAAATGATCAAAAAATGATTAAAAACTAAATAAATAATAAATTCTTAAAAATAAAAAATCTACGTAAATACCTGCCTCATTATGCAATAGACGCGGCTCCATCCAAAACATAGTACATACTTTATAAACGCGAATTTCTTCAAATCTCCAGACGTTTCTGACATTTCTTTAATAGAAATTAGAAAATGATAGTTATAAATATAATAATAGTTAGCAAATAATAAATAAACAAATATTTAAACGAACGACCGATCGATGCACATGCACATAAACGTGTATATATGCTGTCGGGCGGGAATGAATAGACGAAAACGATTAAATGCATTTTTTTTTCATATTAAAAAAAAAAATGAACTCATTGCAATTATAAAAAGTCGCCTGTTTATAAAAGAGGACTTAGCCGAGAAGGTAATATAACGTTTTTTATAATTTTTCTTGCCATCCGCAATCGGTTTTTTTTTAACATACGCACGGTAATGAATTTCGCTTTTCAAAATGCATTTTTCAGTTTTAATATTGAATATTTAAAAAAATCAGTCAACATTATAAATTAAATTTTATAGAATCGTGTACTAAATGGTATTCTTAATATTTCTCTGTTTATAATTCAATGTAAACTATAATTTTTTGTTTAAAAAAAGGTTCGTATGGTAATGAAGAAAAAAAAAACGAAAATCGAGTGCCAGAGTTTAAATCTTTTATAATAATATTTACTTGAATTAAAAAATAGAAATTGACAAAAAAGGAATGGACCATTTTGTAGAGGATGATAAAAAGTATTTATCAATCAAAAAAAAAAAACAGGCAAACTTTCCATGTAATTTTTATATTACCGGAACTTCAAGTATTGCCGCCAATTTGACAATCACCCATACTAGGATCATAGTCCGTCCCCTTTTTTACCTAATCCCCTTTTTTGACCCTTAAATTTCTGAAAACCCTTGAAACGCTTAAAATTCAGTATTCTGATCTTTTTTCCTGAACGATTTATTTGCTAATTTCATTGATTTGAAGGACCATCGACATCGAAGAAATGACTAACGATCTAATCAAGGAGCTAAGAAGGTTCGTTTTCCATGTTTGTTTTTCTGATCGCTTTTTAATACCCCGCAAAAGTTGCCCGCCCATACACCCTTCCACCCGACATTTTTTTCGGATTACAAAATATCTTCTGCTCATTTTTTGGATTTAAATATTCAAATTTTTGAACACTTCATGCTGGTGAACAATAATAAAAACTTTAAGAAAATGTTGTTCAATTTAGAATTTTTTTTAAATGTGCACAAAACTTGTTTTTTTAAAGATTGAGTTAGATGCACAATTTTTTTTTGGAAAAATTGAATATGTCAAACCTAAAATTTCTTCATCTTGAATCGAAGAAACTTGCTATTATTTCACTTTCATTAGAATAAAAAATTTCCGTAATTGTTAAAGCGTTCCAAAATTGTAAATTTTACCTATTTTTCTTTTTCAACACTACGAAAACAACTTTTTCCCCCAAAAGCACAATAATAGCGTGTTTCTTCGATTCAAAATGAGGAAATTTCAGGTTCGCTATATTCAACTCCAAAAAAGTGCATTTAGTTCAATCAAAAAGAAACTGGTTTTTGCACGTTTTCAAAAAATTCTAAATTGATCAAGAATTGTTGCTCTTAATTTCTAATTTTTTTATTACTGTTCACTAGCAGAAACTGTAAATACAAAAAATTTTCCATAATTTTTGAACGAATAGGAAATTTTTTTTGAATTTTCAAATACAAAAAACGAATTGAAGATATTGTCCAGATGAAAAGAGGTTTTGCAGGTGAAAAGTTGGTATGAGTGGGCAACTTACGCAGGGTATTGAAATTCAATAAAAAAAAAAAAAATTGGAAAACGAATCGGCCTAGTGTTAGACTAGGTTGTAGAAACAAAACTTAGTAAATCGAAAATAATACGCAAAAAAGTAGCGTATTATGATCCTAAATAAGTACAATTAATTTAGAGCTGATTGTTATATGGCTGCGTTTTATATGTTAGCAAACTGCATGTTTGAAAAAAAAATTCATAATTTTTTTATTTTCGTGAATATCTTTTTTTAATTTTACTAAAAAAAAATTGATTAGAATTATGAATCAAAGTCTATCTACTGATAAAAATGCATTTAAAAAAATCAAATATGAGCATTTTTTAATTGTAATTGTTCATCTATTTTTCATTATTTCATCTTCTTGAAATTTTGTCTGGTGTTCTTTCATCAGTAGAAAGTGCTCAAGTGCTCAATAAATTTTTCAAAGCTGTAGCTAAAAAAATGTCGTTAAATAAAAAAATGACTGTATAGTGTGTGGGAATATTGCTAAGAAAAGGCGCTACCGTTGTTTAAAAGGCATTTTCGTGTAATTTACGAAATTCCCATATGATATAAAAAGTTTTAAATTGTAAATGATATCCCTTCTCAGAAAAAAATCCCTCTTTACTTACAATTGAACTACTGAACCGCTATGATCCCTGCATATATTATAAATTGTATTAAAATCGAAATTAAAAATACTCGTTCTTTTTCAGGGAACTCCATGATCTGAGATTTGGAGAAAAACATAACACAGCTGGCTTTGTCGAAGTTAAAAGTATAAAATGCATTGTAGGCAGGTATCCTGCGAGATTAGTTGAACTCTGGCAGGCTTATGACGACGAGAAAAAATCCGAAAACGATTGTCCGTCCATGTTTGATGAAAATCAATTATATATATCCTTGGAACTTGGACATGGTGGTCAGGATCTGGAGGCTTTCGTTTTCCAAGACGCCAGCGAATCTTATGCAGTTTTTATTCAGGTGTGTATCGAGTTTCGCCAAGTTTTTTTGTTTTGTATTTCTATTATTCCTACTAAATTTTCAATATTTTTTGTAATTAGACTGCCTTCGCATTGGCCGTCGCTGAACAAAGTCTCGAGTTTGAGCACCGAGACTTGCACTGGGGCAATGTTTTAATATCACGGACTAGGAAATCTCAAGTTTCTTATAAACTTGATGACAAGGAAATGAGTCTTCCATCTAGTGGTGTAAAGGTAATATAACTGAATACAATATTCGAAAATCTTACAATAACTATTTTCTTGAAACTAATTTTATTGTAATTAATTTCATCAGGTTGCGATTATTGACTTTACGCTATCACGTATGTCATATCAAAACTGCTGCATTTTCAACGATTTGGCTCTAGACCCCGCCTTGTTTACCGCCGAAGGCGAATATCAATTTGAGATTTATAGATTGATGAGAGACAAAATAGAGTAAGACATTTTTTTCTTTTAAAAGTTCTTTTATGTTTATTTCGTTGCCATTTAATTTTATTACCAGTTCATTATATCATTTTTTTATAATTTCTTGTCTTAATATTTATCGACCTTATTTTTTCTTTCTTTATTTCGTATTTTAGAAATGAGTGGCAAAAGTTTGAACCCTTCACAAACGTGCTTTGGTTACATTACATCCTGGATAAAATGATAAAATTGGTCCGCTATAAGAAGAAAACAACAAAGGTTCACAAAGGAGCAATTGAACACCTAAAGGAGCTCAAGGATCAAATTTTAAACTACGAAAGTGCCTTTGATTTAGTAACGAATTGTGACAATTTCACGAGTCTCTTTGACCTGAATACTTCGGGCCTTTCCGACTTTTAAATAGATGTTTAGAAAAGATTATAATTATATTAAGCCCTAGATTTGGTTTCCGTTCCGAAAGGTTCGGTTTCTGAGTCACCTATACAGATGTTTAGAATTCACTGATTATTGTAAATAGTGTAAAAAGATTCCTTGAATACTAGTTTATAGATGATAATTTCGGGAATCTCCTCAGGCGCATTCTAATTTACAAATGCTCAAGTCGTCTCTAGTTAAAGAATTGGATTACAAGTATTGAAATTAGATTGTACCTATTAAAAAATTACAAGTGCCAGAGTATCTTTTTTTGATCAGGTGTTTTTGTTTAGCTCTAGAGAAAGAATAAACTTATGTTTTCGAAAAAGGTTTTTCTTATTTTGCAGATTTAGTTTTCTAAATTTTGTATTCTGCTTTACATTCTGATTTTTGGTAGCTAGCAATTTCCTTCAAATCCTCTTCCCAAGTCGACTCGTCAATTGTCATCCATCGCAGGATTTGGAGTCCAATTTCCGAATCTACCTGCTGCAAAACAAGTTCTACTTTTTCGTGTATCGTCAGAGGCATGGAAGATTCAGTTTCTCCGAGTGCTATCGAAGAAGATTTTTGCAAACTTTCATCACAGAAACATTCTGGGTAATTCTCTTTTGGAGAATAATAATAAATTCCTGGTTGAGGCTTATTTAACTTTTCTTCTTCGAATGTTGAACATATGCAACACTCGCAGATATTTGGGGATATTTCATTTTGCAACGTGCAGGAAGAAGCTAGAGAGCTCATAATTTGGTCTTCTGTACATTTGCAGCAGACGCATTCAAAAGGATGATGATTGTCGATCTAGATAATTTCTCTTATTGTTTCTAATGTTCGTTACTTTGGTTTAGATTTTTTTTTAAAATAGAAAATATACCTTAGGTCTTCGTGGAACAACCGGAACAGGGTCGACATATTTAAAATTGACTTTAGGCGTTGCCATTCCTTTAAAGACATTCTTAATAAAAGGAATTCTCAAAGGTTTCGGATAAGAATAAAAAGGAACATTATAATATCTTTGTTTGTAATGATCAGCAGGGTAATGATCGAAGTGCAATTCGCCGTTGACTTTATAAGGCTTCAAATCTAGATTTTCTTGAACCAACACTTTGGAAAACAACATCCGTTCTACAATCTGAGAAAAGAATGATTTAAAGTATTTAAAATAATTGAGAGGAAAGAAACAGTGGAACAAATAATGCAATATTAGGCCAAGTTTTCAGATTTGCCTTGGCTGTTGGATGGTTAATACAATTTCCAAAAAGTCGAAGATGCCTCATAGGAGAAGATTTCTTGATCGAATTTAAAATGTCGATTGCGCCAGAATCGTCAATTCGATTATAGGAAAGATCCAGCATCCTGATTTTCGAAAATGGTAAGCAGAAACTCAAAATTCTAAATGGAAGAAAATTATTGTTACGTTATCTTAGAAGATTTATATTTTCTTTTTGGAATACCTGGCACCATTGTTGCTCACGATATTATGTGACAATAAAAGACCTCTTAAAGCTGGTTTTTCTGCGAACCAATTAAAAAATTGTTCAACCCCATAGTCTCCAATATTATTTTGGTTCAAATCTAGCAAATGCAAAGTTTTGTTGTACTTTGCATCAATCAACATCAATTCGATATCGTGACAGGAAAAGCCGAATTTTTGAAGATGTAACTCGACCAATGTTTCGTTGAACTAGAAATATTTTTCAAATAATTTGATTTTTGTTTGCTTTTTTTATTCATTTATTTTTTTAAGAAGCCTTCATACTTTGAGCATTGAACCAATGAGAGTTGCGAAATGGTCCGAATCAAAATTGTACATGCATCCTGGATTTGGGCGACTGATATCCAAAATTTTGAGGGTCTTGGAATATTGATCCTGATCAAATCTGAGAACCGTAGTGTAATAAACTAAACTTGAAATTGTCTGATCAACTTCTGCGACATCCAAGTGCTTTAAATATGGATTTCTCGCGAGGAACAAAGCGATTTTTTTCGAACTCTGTAAATTTTTATTCAAATTAATTTAAACTTGGAGGGGAAAAAAGTACTATTCTAATTATAAATTCTTCAAACTTCGACTCCGAATTTGTTTCCATTCAATCGCAGCATCCTCAACTTCACACTCTCAGGCTCTCTGCACAAATAATTAATTTCAAATTCTCCTATTTCATTGTTCTGTAAATTTAATTCCAATACATGCTGATTTTTCTGAAAAAAGAATCAGCATTCTAAAAAGCATTCTAGAATTTAAGTAATCTGATTTTTGACAATTTTTAATCTTACTTTCAAATAATCAACAAGCCTTGTGAAACTCCAATGAATTTCGTTATAAGCAAGACTAAGAGATGCGACATCTCTGTTTTTTTCTAAAAAATCCATAAGACTTTGCATGTCTGAATCCTGAAAACGTCTTCTGTAAATTGATAATATTTCAATTAGATGTTTTCCCATTTAATTTTTTATGTATTTATTTAACAGAATCAACTAACCCGATTCTTGGGAAAAGATCGTTTCCATTCAGAACGAGTTTTCTCTTTCGATCATATCGCTTTTCGCAAAAGCAGGCGTAAAACAAATCATTCATCTTTATTTTGTGCTTTAAATCTTTCAACCTTTCAGGGACATTTGGCAAAATTGTATAATTTCGATCATTGTACAAGTAAGGATCATTTGAAGTCTTCCACTGGATTCTAAAATCCATTTTTGGTTTTTTTACATCAATTTTTTCTCCCCTTGCGTTTCTATCTTTTAGATTTTCTACACACTGTTCTACAAATTATATATTTTTTTGAAAATCGACCTTTTTCCTGGCTTTCCTTACTTAAAAAAGAACTATATAACAAATCAAGCCGTCGAAATACTAATAAATAAATAATATTTAACAGACCAATTATTGGACAGTAAGCACAATCGTCAAGAAATAATCCACAAACATTTTTCTTTGCTTTTCTTCTCGCTTCGATTTCAATTTTTGCAATATCACGAGCCTTAAAAAAAATTGAATCCTTAGATTCAGGAGTTTCTATTATCAAATTCCTATAAATATCCAGTGTAATTTTTTCTTTTTTATCTCTTAGGATTTTCTCATAAACTAAATTTCTGACATCAGTCTCGTCAATGAAACTATAAAAATCATCATCGATACTTTTATTCTTCTCCATTCTGAAATTCAATCTATTCCTCCTCCACTTTTTTGCTTTTAATTTAATTTAAAAATATATTTTTGTATTCTATTTAATCACAAGATAAATATCAGTAAATATTAAACTGTGCATGCGCCATGATATCGAATTAACAAACGAAGTATGATTCCTTTTCCTTGACAGCTTCAAAGTTTATCAAATTAATGGAAATCAAAAATGAATAGCTTTGTTTCAAACAAAGAAGACGAAGAAGAAATCATTTCTTTAGATGAAATGTTTGAAGGTAACATTAAAAATCGTCAAGCGAAAATAGTTTTATGATTTAATTTTTCAATTTTTATCAAATTCTAAATTTTTTGAAAAGCGTATTGTCGAATGGATCCACTTTCGGACGCAATGGACGTAAAACTGCTTCCCCTTTCCCAAAGTGACAAGTGGTTATCAACAGCAGGGATTCTTGATATGGACAAATTAACAACAACCGATACAGGTTTATGTTTTTTTAAATTTCGAAAACGAGCAATCTCATTTCAAGAATATCTTTCCTATCTGCAAGATCTGGCAACAACAAAAAATCTGGATTTCGAAGCCATGAAATTAAAAATGCAAACAAGCCGGAAACCGATTCACCCTCGAGATGTGAAAAAAAAGAGATAAGAAAAATTATAAATCAAGAACTCGTATTTCAAAACCCAATGTACAGATTTTATTTTCAATAGAATAATGTTTTAAAAGATACTCCGACTTTTTTTACAAGAACTTGTTTTTGTTAGAAATTGAAGCACTTTCTTACCATCAACACAATGATTGAATTGATTTATATTATACATGAAACAATATTTTTGTTCTTGTAGACCGGTTGGAAAAGAATATATTTATTTCAATATAAATAATAAAAATTTTAAATACCTTCCAGAAAGTGAGTATATAAATCAAGTAACGAGCTAGAATTCTCACAAAATGTTAGATACACTTCCACGTATTATCTAAAAAGAAACCCAAAGAAAAAAGGATCAAAGACTTGAGTTTCCCAAAATAAATACTTTCTCATCTCTTCGCTTAGATTCAAGGCGACTGAACCACAAAAGATTAAACTCTCAGAAAATCTACATCAAAGATTAATTTCAAACCATTTTCATTAATTATATTAATATTCTTTAAGTTTTCTCTTTTGTGCTTCCACAAGTATCAAAAATAAAGCTGCTGACCTAAAAAAAAAGAAGAAACAGCCCTTGGCGAATGTCAGAGTAGATTCTTAGATTTGTGTTTTTACCGAGAAAGCTTAATTTGATGATGCCTTAGATTTGCATTTGTTTCGCAGTACTTTTCAATTTTAATACTACAGTTTTTTTCGAATCAGAAAAAAATTACGCATTCCTTTGAATCCATTTGAAACCATCTCTGACATTTCCGAGACTGACTCTACACAGAAAACTCGCAATCAGCTGGTACTCTGGCATCGTTCTTCGACCACAGGATTGAGTCGAAAGAGTTCGTTGATAATCATTTTGTCGATGGACTTTCTCTTCATTTGTTTCCAAAGAGTCTGAATTTTCCTTCGTTAATCTCCGACCCTCACATAAAACTTTTGTTGTCAAACACAAAAGCCACTGGAGAATCTACAGAAACAAACAAAATAATAGTAATAAATTTGGTGAAATTTACTTTTTTATTTAAAATGCTGCACTTTCAAATTTAAACTACCTCGTTACTTGAAGGAATTTTTCCCTCCTTTTGAAACCAAGTATTCGGCGCCCAGAGGTAAAGTTGCATTATCGTCGCTGCCATTTCTGCACTCAATCGCTATAAACAATTAACAAAAACACATTAAACTTTCTGAAAAAAATGTGTAATTTGTCGTAAGAATAAAAATTTGTTTTCTTACTTTGTATAAACTGCGAGAAAGCATGTTCTTCACCAAAGCAGAAACAACCGTCGGAACAGACTCAGGAAGTGGTGGCAAATCTTCTTCCGCATAGTTGTGGTTTTTAAAACACACTGTTTCGTTTTTGCCACCGTAAAATGGATTTTTTTCTCCGAAAATTTCGTAGGCGATTGTTCCTGCGGTCCAAAGATCTGCTTTCGTGTAATTTATGTTTGTGAAAGGTCCTGGAACCGCTGTAACAACTTCGGGAGCCATTAAGGCCACGTTTCCACCCTTGTCAATATCGTGTGAATTATAGGGAAGGTATAATCCGTGATTTTTGTCTGCCAAGCAGCAACCGAAGTCTGTGATTACTAGCGATGGACAGTTGTCGGATTGTTCTGATAAATCGAGGAGGATGTTGTCACTCTTTAAATCTCTGGAAAATGAAATAATCCGGTTAAGAATCTTCGAAAGATCTTCTCAAAAAAATAGACACTGTTAAAGAGAATTTTGTTGTAAAGAAATATATATATATATATAATACCTGTGAGCAATGCCGTGGCAATTCATGTGAGCGATTCCTTCCAGCAATTGTGCCAGGAGCAAAATGGACTCTCTTGTACGAATATTTCGTTCCGCCAAATAGTGCTTTAAAGTTGTATCGTACCTGCAAAAAACAAAGATGTGAAATTTCAGTTCAGAAAAAAAATATATATCGGCTCTACTATTTTCAATCAAGGTTTCCAACTTAGATATTTTTGAGTCTTCTCAACTTGCAAACAAACAATAAAAATATACCTCTTCATAAGAAGAAAGAGGCTCATATTCCTTCCAGAACCTTCAGCATAAAGCCTTGCAGGCAAAGCATCAGGATACATTCTCAGAGATCCTGGCAAATAAGGCACTCTATCAGCAAAAACGTAATACATCGCGACAATGTTAGGATGAGGAGGAAGCACTCGTTTGTTATCAACCATCACTTGTTCCCAGTTAGCTAGTTCCTCGTTTTGGTAGTACTTTCTTGCTGGAACCGTTTCGCGGTACATTGACCTCAAAATTGAGGTAGCGTTTGACTCGGCGTCATAATTAAACATCATTTTAATTGCCAGGGGAAAGGTGGAAACTTTGCTTTTAACGTCGACGACGAGTTCATCGTTGTCCTGATTCTGGGTCATTGTTTTGAGACGAGCTGCGTGAACTACAGCTGAGCATCCTTTCGCGATTACTGGACCGATAACGAAATCTTTCAGATTGGTTGATCCGTCCTCAACCAAGGTCGTTTCGTAATTTTGGTCGTTGTGGGGTTTGTTCCATTGTAATTTGGATACTGCTTCCTGAAATGAAATAGGAAATTTGTTATCAGTTCAGAGGCCGCTCAAAAACTATGTTATGCTATTTTGACAACTTTTTCCACCCCTCCCCTTTTTCGACACAGTCATCACACAAAGATTGCCCCCCCCCGCGGTGATGTCACAAATACGAAAATCCCCCACCCTTTCAAGTCAAATTTTTTCTTCGATTTCATTTAATAAACGCCGAAAATAAAACACAAAGCATACAAAAATAATATTTTAACAGACTTTTTCAACACAAAATGCTCTCAAAACGGAGAAAATAGGTTGATTTTTTACGAAAATAGGGGAATAAATTCTTTCACATAAAATTAATGTATAGGTGCCATATTGAATTCAATATGAAACGCTCAAGATTTCAAGTCGAAATATATATTGCATTTTCAACAAAATAAATGAATTTTTAAACAAATAGTTGAATTTTCAACCCACAAAGATGAATTTTCAACCAATTGGTAAAATTTTCAAACGAAAAAGATTAAACTTCTACCACAAACAGTTGCACTTTTAAACAAATAGTTGAATCTTCAAGACAAAAAGACGAATTTTTTAGAAGACAGTTGACTTTTTGACGAAGAAAGATGAATTTTGAACCAAGAACTATTTTACCAAAAAGATAAATTTTCAACCAAAAGGGACGAATTTTCTATCGAAACAGGCGAATTTTTGAGCAAAACAGTTGAATTTTCGAGAAAGATAACTTTTTAACAAAATTGTTGAATTTTCAACCTACAAAGATGAATTTGCAACCAAATAGTTAAATTAAAAAAAAAACTATCAACCAAACAGTTGCATCTACAACCAAATAGTAGAATTTTCAACCTACAAAGATAAATTTTCAACCAACTGGTCAAATTATTAAACAAAAAGGATTAAACTTTAACCAAAAACAGTTTCATTTTGAACCAAATAGTAAAATTTACTAGCAAAGACGACGAACTTTTTAGAAGACAGTTGAATTTTCAATCCAAAAGGAGGCATTTTCTATCCAACAAGACCAAGTTCAACAAAACAGTCAAATTTTCGAAAAAAAAGATGCATTTTTAACAAAATGGTTGATTATTTAACTAAAAAAGACGAATTTTTAATAAAAAATGTAATAGTTGATATTTTATCCAAAAATGATTTTTATTTCAAATAAAAAACAGTTGAATTCAATCACGAAAGACGAATTAAAAAAAAAAGGTTAAATACTCAACCCAAACAGATTAATTTTTAACAAAGAATTTCAACTTTCAACCAAGTAGTTGAATTTCCAATCAATGTGATTAATTCTTAACAAAAAATATAATAAATGATATTTCAAGAAAAAAAATATTTTTTAATTTTACATAAAAAACAGTCAAATTCAATTTAAAAAAAAATGAATTCTGAACGAAAATTGTAATAGTTGATATTTCTTCCAAAAAGATGTTAATTTTGAATCAAAGCCAGTTGAATTCAACAAAAAAGACGAATTTTCAACATAATAATTGAATCCTCAACAAAAAAAAAAGATTAATTTTTAACAAGAAGTTCAACTTTCAACCAATTAGTTGAATTTTCAAAGAAAAATCGAATAGTTGAATTTTTAAATGAAAACGATCAATTTTCAGCCAAAAATGGATCAGTTACATTTTCAGTCGAGTAAATAGTAAAATTTGTAAACAAAGGAGATGAATTCTGAACCAAAAATATAATAGTAGACTTTTCAATTAAAAATAATTAACTTTGAACGGAATATAGTTAGATTTTATTATTGGGTTCTCCACCCGGCAGTGTGACGTAGTTTTTGAACGGCCCCTCACTAGCTTAAAAAAATATTTCAAAAGAGCGATAAGGTATTTATTATTTAGGGATACTTATTGCATACCCTGATTTCCCAACAGACGCCTTCCAATTCATCCTCCTTTGTCAGGATCCCGGTTCCAGAAGCTAGAGAGACACCTACAAGAGCAAAAAATGGTCTCGAGTCTCCAAAAAGTAAACGACTTGCTGCTCGACGTCGTAAATCTGCTGCAAGACTGTTGGTGACTCTTTTCAAGATATTATCAACGAATAATCGTCGAGCCTGGGCTCCCAGAAAGCCAAGGTGCCTACCAGCAGCTGAAGAAATACCGGTACCCTGAGGCACATGGCCCTGGGATTTCCCTAAAAACAGTAAAGAGAGTGATTACTTATAATCTTTAAATAAAAGTTAAACGTTCAAGCTTGACAAAATTGTCTAATTCTCTATAAGAAGGATAATTCAACACAAATTTTGTAGAATCCTGAATAACCATATCCTGCAATTTCAATTATTATTTCAATCTTCATAGCTTTTAAAGTGACCGCAAGGTTATTTTTAAACTTTAAAAACAGCGTCGATTGCGTAATACGAAAGTACCAGGAAAGCGTAGATATATTTGTTGTATTTGTAGTGTATAAAAAATGCAACAAGTTAGATAATAATCGACTAATCACCGTGATCATTAAAAGATCAACTTTTTTTTATACTATGAAATTTGAGCATAAAAATGTTCATGTACCTTGTATTTTGTAGTTTCCATCTTTTGCAGAATTTTATTAAATAATTAAGACGGTGAATCTTGGCAAATAAGAATTACTATGCATTTCAAAACTTCAGACATGTGGTGAGAATAAATATTCAGTCATTCTGAATAATGATCTCATGTACTAAAATATCTGTATATCTATACTGTCCATAAACTTCGTTAAAGAACAAACGGAGATAACAACGGACCAATGCATGGTGGTGGTTTTCGTCGAGGAAAAAAATTCCCGGTCATTTGCCTATTTTCCTCCGGTTCAAACAAATTTTTGACAGCCATTGAAATTAAAAAATTCGAACTCTTAAAACTGATTTTTTTTTTCAAGCATTCAAAACTGAACTACAAATGAAAGTTCTCAAAGGGAACTCTTTCGAATTTCAAACTTTGAAAATTAAAGCTTAAAAAATTTTTAATTCAGAAATTTTTTATTCAAAAGCTTAACAATTTACACATATAAAATGGAAGCTTTTAGCACATTCCAATTGAACAATTTTTAATTAAATGCCGTTGAACTGCAAAAATTTTAAATTTAAACTTTTATGAATCAAGCACTCAAATTAAAACTAATCCTCACTTTCAACTCACATTAATAAAAATGTTAAAAATAAAACATGCTCCTCTTACAGTTCAGTACAAAGTTGAAAATAAAAAGTTTCTCCTTTCACCTGAATGTTAAAAACATCAAATTTGCCCCCCGCCAACTCAATAACAATAAAAAACAGCCTCTTCCAATTCAGATTATAATTAATCAACAATGTTTCCTCACTTCCAAATCAATAAAAATGATACAAATAAGATAATGCCTCTTCCAGTTTAGAAAAACTTAAAACCCAAGATTTCCTCCTTTCCATTTCAATGCAGAGAAAATTGGGAACCAAAATTTCCTCCCACCCAACTCAATAAAAATGTTGAAAAGAACAAAATTCTCTCTTCCAAATCATAAAAGAAGAAATAACAAAAATTTTGTCCCTTTCAACTCTATAAAAATCTTAAAAATAAAAAAATGCCTTCTTCCAATTCTTAAAATATTGAACTCAATAAAATGTAAAACATAAAAAAGTCCCGCTTCGGTTTCTGAAAAAAAAAATAACAAAATTTCTTTCCTTTTTTAAAGTTATAATCGAGAAATTCAAACGTTTATTTTATACATAAGTCTTTTAAAGTTGAATTACTTTAATAATTATAAGTGGTTTTAAGTCAATAATTTTCCATTTGTTATTAACCCTTTCAGACCCAATGTACATTCCAATGTACATAGTTTTTGAAGGCTGAGAAAATTTTTTTGGCGAGTTAAAACTATTTGTAAGCTGTTTTATTATTTTAGGGGATGCAATATCCATTAGAAGAAATTATTTGAAGGTCGATAATTCTAATATTGTTGGTAGTTTTAGACAAAGAGTAAAAAAAAATGCCAGAAATAATGCGGGTCTGAAAGGGTTAATAATATCAAAATAAATATAAATAGGTGTCCTTTAATGTAAAAATTTACAAGATTGAGCAAATTTGTATACATTTTTATAACGATTTGTTGAGAAATTTTTGCAATCCTTCTCAATTATCGTTCACTTGCGAATCGATCCTAGAGTTTCATGTCCCATAAATCTCTGCTGGAGGTTTTACCTGTCCAGATTGGAGTTACATTTGAAGTGTCCAAAATATTGCTAACAACCTTCAGAAGAAGACCTGGCTCGATCCTCTCCGGAAAGGGGAGGGTGGTGATGTTACAGTTTGCCACCCACAAAGTACACTTTATGGTAATATTTCAGTTAAAGATATTCCAGCAAAATCATAAATTATATATTCCGAGACACCTTCAGGATT
>JAUMHM010000031.1:67685958-67708878 GCA_032362435.1 Melikaiella ostensackeni
GACATTTCACACGGCCCAGCGACGTGCCTGGAATGTTCCAGTGGAACGTTCCGAAAGTCCCAGCGGCTAGTTCCTGGGACGTTCCCGGAACGTTCCGTGCTATTAGGGTAAATGTAGAAAGTATTTATAAAAAGTATTCATGTGAATACTGCATAAAAAGTATTTAATGGAAACAATATTTTGTAACAAAATTTACTTGTACAAAAGGTATATTTAACTTACTGAAAAGAATTATTTTATCCAATTCCTTCAAACATTGGCATTATTTCAAACTAGGAAATATAATCTATAACTGCTCCATTACAAAGGTATTAAAAATAATCTACTAATATAAACTACTTATATTTTGGAAGTCTTTCATTTTCAAACATTTCCCCAAGCAAACCAGACATGCAAATTTAATAAAAATACGAATAGCTAGCAAATAACTTTGATAAATATTTAATTTTCCACAAAATTAAAATTTTATTTAAAAAAAAATAATAATAACGTGTCGTCTGCTTTTCCTAACCTCTAAAAATAAAAATGTCAATTGTCAAGTAAGTGGTCTTCAAGGTCGCCAACTTTGAAATTAAATCCAGACTGCAGGAAACGATATAGATCTTAAACTTAAATAACTTAAATAATATTGACAAGGTTGTTATTGCGATGCAAAAATAATAGGACGAGATCGTCGACCGGGTGACCTTCTGAAGAAAAAAAAATATACTAACCTACTTGTGCGACGTGTATCTTGTTAAGCTGACCTCTGCTATAATTTTCGAGAATCCTGAAGGATCGTAGGACAACCCGACCATGTTGAACAATACGATAAGCTGCTGTTCGAATCGACATCTCCTCGGGGGCAACAAGAGCCCAGCGGGCTAGCCCGGGTCCCAAGAGCAGTGCCTTCGCCGAAGAAGGCAAATTTGCAAGAAGGATCTCAATTTTCGCTGTCACTTTTGTTCCCGTTTGTTGTCCTTACACTTCTACGCACTAAATTTCAATGATCAACATCAACATTACGTCCTATGTCCCCAGGATATACGTGCAAGCATGCAACATCAAAATACATCCTGCTGTGAAACTTCGTTAAACTTCGACCAACCTCGGTGATGTTTGGGGAGAGGGGAGTTTACTAGCCGCTAGGTAGCGCTAGTTGTTGTAGTCAAAGTTCCGCGAAAATTCAAATTGGATAAAAGAAAATTTTTTTTTATACGAATTAATAATAAAATTATTTAGTTTATTCATAAAACAAAGTACGACTACCAGTCATGTAGTTTAGGAAGAAAAAATGTGATATTTTAACCACTGGTCAGTTTTTCTTGCGTAGTTCTGAATTTTACAAATATAACATTATTGTCTACTGAAAGAAAGTTTCAAAGTACAAGATCTTTCAAAGTACAAGAATTTTCTATTTTTTATGCCGAAAACTATCAAATATCACACAAAAATATCGGTTATATGAATGAATAAACCTTGAAACCCATAATACCGAAACATAATCTCAAATTTAGGATACAATTTTTTATCACTTCGCTTTAATTGATTAATTACTCAAACAAACAGTGCCATTTAATTGTTTTCGGTGTAAGAAATAGAAAAAATTGTGAAAACACATACTTTGTAACGTTCTTTCAGTATAGACCATAATGTTATATTTATCAAATTCAGTACTACGCAAAAAAAGCTGACCAGTATTTAAAATATAATTTTTTTCTTTTCAACCTGAATAACTTACATTTTTAACTTTTCTTATGAATAAAGTACAAACTTTTATCGATAATTTGTATAAAAAAAGCAATTTTTCATTTATATAATTTGAATTTTCGCGTAACTTTGACTAGATCAGCTAGCGCTACCTAGCGGCTCGTGAGCTTCCCTATTTTCTGAATAAACAAAAAGTGCTGCCAATTAAAGCGAAATGAACTAGGCATCTAGGGCCATTTTAGAAAACTGGAAACCTAACCTATAATTTATTTTGACAGTTCGCGATTTTGTAGTAAACAGTACAACAGCTGTAAAATCCCAGATTATTATTTCTCATTTACGTATAATTTTCGGACAAAGATATTACCAAGTTAAAAATAAACACTATTCTTTTTTCAACTTTTATTTGCGGTGTTGAGCCAAAAAAAGTTAATGTTTTCTCAAAATCAATTTTAATCTTCTCAGCACAACATTGATGCATCACGGAAAATTCCGTAATCCGTAGTTTTTTTTATCAAGAGAGGGGGTACCTGATAATCTATATCTGTCTCTGCCTTCGAGAACAAAGGTGTGGGCGCGATGCACTGTAATTACGGGATTGAACTAATGAAATCATGAAATAATGGATCGTCCAGGTTAGGTTTTTGGCTGTCTTGTTAGGACAAAGTCACACCATCTGACTTCTGACTCAGCTTGACAACAGCTGATCCAGCTGATTGGCGAGGAAAAGTTTCCCCACCACCTGTCTATGTGCTCTTTGCTCCGAAGTCGCCTCATATCATAACACTTCACCCATTGAGAACGTGGTGAAATCCCAAGAACAATAGAAAGGATGGCGCCAACGCTGAGCAAATTTGTCGACAAAAGGACCGTTGCTGGTGCTTTGACTGCCACAGCATTGATCTGGTTCTTGAAAAGAAGGAGCAAAAAGCGAGTTGTCAAATCCAAGTATGTATTTCACAACTGTCAGTACGAATTCCACTGAAATTTCCTCTCATACGAAACTTGTCATTAAAATCCTTGCGAAGCACTCGAATGACACAATCATTTTCGCAGGTAATCTACATTTTACTTACTTTTGAAATTCACCTTTAATTATCTCTTTGCAGAAACGCCTGGCCTGCCAACGACATCCACTATGTCATCAAAGAGGTATGAACAATTTTTTAAAAATTAGATAAATCATTTAGAATTCAAAGGGGTTTGGGATAACAATTAATTTACTACTTCGAGTTCGAACCTTTTAAAATTTTACTTTTTTATCGCAATTAGAAGAAAGAAAGTTTAGAGATTTTTTCTTTGTCATTTCCAAATAAAAATTATTCTTTTTTGGTTTAGGAAAAACCTAAAGGACCGAAAGCACATGTCGATGCAGCTTTCTTTAGACAATTGCGTCAGTTACTCTCTGTTGGAATTCCCGGAGTTTTTTCGGCGGAAGCTGCCTATGTTTTTCTCATCGCAGGTTCCTTGGTCGCCAGATCTATGTGCGATTTATGGATGATCCAGGCCGGAACTCTTATCGAAACGTAAGACAATTCTTAATTTCATCCCTTTTTCGTTTTGGTATTAATTATTAATTTATTATTGTATTATATTAATAAAAAATTCTTTAACATTGATTCCAGGTCAATCGTCAACATGGATTCAGCATTATTCAGAAAACGGCTTCTAAGATTTTTAGCTGTTTTGCCAGTGGTAAGTTAATTTAGGACCGTATTCGTTTATTCTATTTTTACCTATTTCATTCCAATTTATGAATGCCTTGAACTCCGAACTATAGTATTGCCATAAAATCCATATGATTAGAATAATTGGTATGAAACGAAATTATCTGAAATCACATGATAAGATATCGCATTTATCCTGTTCTCGATAAAGAATAGTAATCAATACAAATCGAATTGCCGAAATAATAGATTAATAATTTCTCTAAAATAGAATTAGAACTTTGATTAATTTCTGTTACAAAAGCTTCCGCATAATAACAAACTTTATCCTTGAATAAATAATTAAATTCCTGTTTTTTAACTTTGAAAGCAAGCGTACTAGTATTTAGAAAATTATTTTGATAATGACTTATATTTCACCAATTTTATAATCTTTTGCAGGTCTCGGTGGTGAATAATGTTTTAAAATACAGCATAGGGGAAGTGAAATTGAGGTTAAGGACCAACATCACTCGATATTTATTGGACCAATATCTTAAGTAAGTTATTTCGATTAAATTTAGTGTAAAATTTTTATTTTTTACTGACTTTTGGCGTTTTTCGAAAGATCGTGGCTACGTGTATAGAAATTTCGGTACATACAGCCAGATTTTTTCAGTACGAATAGCGGGAACTGGAAAACGGACTATTTGTACCGAAATTTCTGTACGAGTAGGCAGTATTTTCGGTGCAAATAGACGCTGCTTTTTCGAAATAATGAAATGCAGTCGTTGGAAAGTATATCAACTGCTTACAACACGTCTGCTGCTTAATGAGAGGTCGAAGGTGATTTTAATCATTAATTTGCTTGCTTAAGTCTACCGTTTTCTTTCAATTTTATTTTGCTGACTCATTGACCGAAATTTACAATCCTAATCTGACTATTTATATTTATTTATTCTTTTTCGATCCAGATTTTTCTATTTAGGTTGAAGTTCAAGTCAGATTTTTAATTTGGAATAATGATTTTAAATACCGGTTTCTTCATCATTTTTAGGGGATTTACGTACTACAAAATGAGCAATTTAGATACAAGAATTGCAAATCCGGATCAACTGCTCACTACAGACGTTGATAAATTTTGCGAAAGCTGTACTGATCTCTACAGCAATTTGGCTAAACCTCTGTTGGACATTTCTATTTATGTTTACAGACTAACGTCTACTCTAGGTGGACAGGTGATAATCATTTTAAGAATTTTTAGAGAAATGTTCGCAAAATATTAATTGATTATATTACACTATTAAATTTTTTCCTTTTTCGTAGACGCCTCTTCTTATGCTCTCATATTTAGTAGTGGCTGGTGGATTTTTGACGAATTTGAGAAAGCCAATAGCGCAGTTAACTGTAAAAGAACAACGACTCGAAGGAGAATATCGACACATTAATTCGCGACTGATCACAAATTCAGAGGAAGTCGCCTTCTATCAAGGAAACACAAGGGAAAAATTAACCCTTCTTGCTAGTTTCCACAAGCTCGTAAAAACAAATGATTTTTATAAATAACTGTAAATTAATTCCTTTTGAAAATCTGTACTAAAGTTACGAATTTGCAGGTAACGCATCTTCGAAAGTTTCTCGAGTTCAGAGTCGCTATTGGTGTAGTGGACAACTTCATCGGAAAATGTAAATATGGACTGTGATAAATATAAATTATTAA
Source organism: Melikaiella ostensackeni (assembly GCA_032362435.1). Classification (NCBI taxonomy): domain Eukaryota; kingdom Metazoa; phylum Arthropoda; class Insecta; order Hymenoptera; family Cynipidae; genus Melikaiella; species Melikaiella ostensackeni. The sequence continues at coordinate 67,691,014 of JAUMHM010000031.1, forward strand.
CTATTTTGTAAATTTAGTCAAATTTTAAGTGAATCTTTTTTATTTTAGATGTGGCATCGGTGGTAGGATTTTACGCAGTCAGTATTCCCTTCCTTCAGAAGAACCACCCGATTCTCTCTGGAACACCTGACCATCGTTTCAAATATTATTACACCTACGGTCGTATGTTAGTTAAACTAGCAGAAGCAATTGGTAGGTTGATTTTGGCTGGAAGAGAGATGACAAGATTGGCAGGATTTACAGCGAGAGTGACGGAACTCAGGAAAGTTTTGAATGAGTTAAATGCTGGTCAATACGAGAGAACGATGGTTGCGGATTTCAAGTCGAGTTCAGTCGGACATCCTGGTGATGGAAAGATTGTAGCGAAGGATAATATAATCCGTTTTGAACGAGTTCCTCTTGTGACGCCAAATGGAGATGTTCTCATTAAGGAATTGTCATTCGAGGTGAAATCTGGAATGAACGTTTTAGTATGCGGACCAAATGGTTGCGGAAAAAGCTCTCTCTTCAGGGTCTTAGGAGAGGTAAATATTAGAAATAAATTTGAATCATAACATATATTCTAATCTGTACTAATTCAAACCGATTTTCTAGCTCTGGCCTGTGTGGGGTGGCACAGTAACTAAACCACCTAGAGGAAAATTATTCTACATTCCACAAAGACCATACATGACTCTTGGGACTTTGAGAGATCAAGTTATTTATCCTCACACACGAGCTGAGATGTTAAGGAGAGGTAATGCGAATGATGAAGATTTGCAAAAGTTTCTGGATTTGGTTCAGTTGGGTCATCTGATAGAAAGGGAGAGTCAACCAAGTAGCCAAGGACAAGGTTGGGACACAGTCGCTGATTGGATGGATGTCCTTTCAGGAGGAGAAAAACAACGAATCGCGGTAATTAGATTTTTTAACAAAATATATTTCTCCTTTTCTTTTAATGTTTATTTATTTCGTGATTATATATATTATTCACAAGCAACTGGAACTAAAGTGTAATTCATTCTATGAACAATTATTCTTATTCTATTAAAATTGAATTGTATTTTTTAATACGCAGATGGCGAGATTGTTCTATCACAAACCACAATTTGCTATTCTGGATGAGTGTACAAGTGCCGTGAGCGTTGACGTAGAAGATTCTATGTACTCATATTGTAAACAAGCAAACATTACTCTCTTCACTGTCTCGCATCGAAGGTCTCTTTGGAAGCATCACGAGGTAATTAAATGTTTTCAATATTTTCTATTTTATGGTATTTTTTTCTTATGATTATACTTGTAGTTTTCGTATACTTGTATTTATCTACTAACTAATTTCTATTTAATAATTGTAATTATTTTGTAGTACTATCTCAGAATGGATGGACGAGGAGAATTCGAATTTAAGCGAATCGACTCAGACACACAAGAATTCGGTTCTTGAATAGTTATATCCCTTGCATCAAGGGACACAAACTAGAAAGGAAGGTACATTATACTTGACAAGAAGAAGTCGAGTTAAAATTATATAAAAAATGCTCGGTTGAGGATAATGAGCAAAATATCTTTAATGAAATCTCTTCTAGGGGATTATAGTATTCAAAACCTCAAATTTCGTTTCTTTGCAATTTTTATACTAAATACGAATTGACATTTGTAAATATCTTTTGCATTTAACGGGTCGAATCAAATGAAAATGTTTTTATGAAGTAATACTTTCTGTACATTGATAACGTGACACAATTACTTTAATTCAATATTTTTGAGGATTGAATATAGCTTATCTTTTGGGTTTCATTTTCTAATTGAAATTGTTCTACTGCATAACATAGATAGTAAATTTTAAGCCGTGGAAAGATTATTTTTAATAGTTAATTTAACATAGAGCTTCTTTAATTTTATAATTATTAGAGCAATGATAATCTCGTACTGCACACACTCTAAATATTTTTGTGGAAAAGTTCTGATGGGTTAAATACGATTTCTACATGACAAGCTTTACTGTGTAAATATAGCGTTTCTTCTCTCAATCTTTCATTATAAATTGCAGTATTAGTATAAGGATGCAAGAGGAAAAGTGAGAAGAATTTTCATTTTGGCATCCTTTAACTATCCCAGAAAGGATTAGGTCATATAAATACGTATGTCAGTGCTATCAGTGGGTTGGTACACACTGACTGGGTTTTTCAAATCGATTTTGATATAGCGGTTGCAATTTTATACTGTAGCACTGTATCTTGTTATATGTAGATGACATTATGTACATATTGAAACAAATTATTATGTAAATGTATGGGTTTGCTGGACAATAAACAAAAATTCACTATAATAGATTGCAGAATTTACATTTAAATTCTTGGTGGAAAACTCTATTCTCAGGATACACACGGTGGAGCTGAATCAACTTTAATTGCAAGGTCCTTGCATATGGGATTTCTCGACTGATTGTGGCAGTCTATATTGACAATTAAAATATAATGATAATTATTGTATAGTCCCACGGACATTCTAAGAGCAAAAACAAAAAAATCCAACGGGCCCTTTATGAAAAAATCGATTTTTATGCTTAATTCAACAAAAAATTATTTGAAGAAATGTAAAAACATCATAATTTTCACTATAAATTGTTTTTACTGCTAAATTATATATTTTGAAATTCAAAAAACTTGAAATAATGTATTAGATTCATGATGTTAGTTTTCAGATAAAATTTATTAATATTTGAAACTTTAATTTATGATTTTATTGATGAACTTTTCAAATTCAATAATAAACAGTTAAGTTCAATAAGAACAATTATTTTCATACAATACTTAACAAAGTAGACGATAGTTATTATCGGCTTTGATGTTTATTATTATGCATTTAGTATAATGTTTCTATTGAAATTTTGAGAAAATGATGAATAGTGCATCAAACTGCAAAGAAAATCGCCGTGAAGTATACTTGGGTTTGAAGATATAATCGTGAATTTCTTCTTTACACTTCGTCTTACCTTTTTGGAATATTATAAGCATAATTTACCAAGATTTTAAGCGTGAATTTTCTGCATTTTTTCAAAATTCCACTAACAAAATTATATTAAAAGTGCCCATAATAAATAAACGTCGCAGCTGATAATTTTTTTTACCAGGAAAAAACCGAGTAATGACCAGAAATTTGATTCAGTGACCGAGATTTTTTTTTTGATTTTGGGATAGGGAATTTCAGTCAAAAAATATCATTTTGAATTTAGGACGGGAAATTTCCGTGAAGAATTATAATTTCTATTTTGGAAGACAAGGAATTTTAGTAAAGAATTATAATTTTGAGTTTGGGACCGGGGACAGGTAAATTCCGTGAAGAATTATATTTTTGACTTTCCGTAAATAATTGTAATTTTCATTTTAGTCACAATTTGAAACTTCCCTCTTCTAAATTTTGTAAAAAGGGAGTTACTATGTTTCTAAATTATAATAAAAAATTTGGTAAATAAATGTAATTCTGACTTGAAACAGGGAATTTTGGAAATTAATTTAATGCGGACTTGGTAAAGGGAATTTTCTAAAATAATTACAATTCTGAGTTTGGACGGGGAATAAGAAAATAAATTATAAAAAAAATTCCCGTAAAGAATTGTAACTTTTATTTTGGAACAGGGAATTTCATAAAGAATGATAATTTTGTCTTGGGACAGGTAATTTTTGATATGGAACAAGAAATTTTGGAAAATAATTTTAATTCTCATTTATAAAAAGGAAATTTACGAAAAAAATCCCTGTTTGAAGTCAGAATTCATCAGATTTTGAAAAATCCTTGTTCCAAATCCGAAATTGTTTGAATTTAAAACTTCTTTTTTTGCAAATACAAATTTGCCAGAATTTGAAACTTCCCTTTTCCAAATTTTAGAAAATGGGAATTACTATTTTGATGAATTATAATAGATAATGTTGTAAATAAATATAATTCTGATTTGAAATAGGGAATTTTTTGAAACAAATGTAATTGTGACTTGGAACAGGGAATTTCCGTAAAAAATTACAATTTACCATAGACTCTAGGACAGGAAATTTTCGTGAAGAATTATTATTTGACCAGGAACAGAGAATTTTTAACATGGAACGGGAATTTCGGAAACTAATTTTAGTGCTGATGTAGAAGAAGGAAATTTAAAAAAAAATTCCTGTTCAAATCAGAATTGTTATTCTTATGACCAAAAGTTATCTGATGTCATGAAATTCTTCAAATCTTTTGACCTTTTTTCAATTGACGGTGAAAAATTAACAATATTCACCGGGATAAAAGCGTGAAATGACAGGGAATTTAAAATCATCAGTCGGGTAGACACTCTGAATTGAATTTAAACAGTTTCTTATTGAATTTGAAAAGTTAATCACTAAAATCATAAATTGCAGTTTCAAATGTTGATAAATATCATCTATAATATCATTATATATTATAGTATCATTTATAATTTAAAATATTCTTTAGTGAAAATTGTGATGTTTTTAGATTTCTTTTAATCACTTTTTTGTATTAAACATAAAAATCGACTTTTTTCAAAAGAGGCCCAATGGCTTTTTTTGTGTTTGGTCTTAAAATGTCGTGTAATAATCAGTCGAAATATCCCATATGCAACAACCTTTTAATTAAAGTTGGTTAAACCCCACCGTATACAATTTTGATATTTTTTTATATACTTAAAAATCACTTCGAATTATCGTAATTTGAAAGCCACCAAAATTTTTTTAATTTGAAATGTGAACTCTGATTGGTACGCACTCCACCCTGTCCATCATGAGTACTCCTACCACTTAAATTTCATTCGTCTTCGTTCTTGTCCATGTCTCTCATTGGTCTCCCATCTTTTCACGCTCGTTGATTCGCTTCCCGTATCCCGCCATCCCCCCGCAAACGACTGTCACATTTTGTAGGTTGTGTACCCTGCAGAAGCTTTCCTCGGTCATCTTCGTGCTCAATTTTGCCTTGTTCCGTTCACTCGGTGGGGTCTGGGACAGTCTGGGAATTGGCTGCTGAAGGGTTCGATAGAGTCTGGTTCCGCTGGTTGTGGTGGAGTCTTCGAGTTATCGTTGCGGGGCACGGCCGCGTTGCGACGAGGGACCGCCTAAGAAAAAGAACCAACTTCTCCCAGAGTGTCAAAGTGCTAGAGTGCTCATCTCCTGGATATCGATTTCCAGTCCGTTTCTTCATTAGAATAAAATTTCTCCGATCGTGAAACCGTTTTTTTTTACCAAGTCGCCCTTTGACATCGCGTCGTGCCCTAGTCGCTCTGGCAGAGGCAAACAGGTGCAGGTGCAGGTCTCGTGTTCCGTTTTCTTTGAGTGGAAGGTGAAGAGTTTTCGACTCCAGGAGATAAGAAGATTTTTCAAGGTTCCTGAAAAGACGTTATGAACGGGAGCTCGGAGCCGCCGTCGGACGTGACGGCCATGGGTAGTGACGATAATCCCGGGCGGAGTAGTGGTGGCGGCGGCGGCGCTGCTGACGAATTGGCAATGGCCAATTCGGATTTCCGTCACGGATCCGCGTCGCCGACCCCATCGTCACCGGGGTGTGGCTGCGTCGTTCCCTCGGTGACTGAACCTGAAATCACCATAAGCATTACGCCAACTACGGGGGGACAGTTTGACCTGACAGTGGATCGTAATGAGACGATCGAAAATTTGAAGAAGATCATCTCCAAGAGGCTCAAGGTCGCCAAGGAGCGGATTTGTTTACTACACCGGGAGAGGTGAGTGTCTTTGTCTGTAGCAAGGAGAAGGAGTGAAGGAGGTTGCTTGGCTGCGCCCGAGAGCATGACCCGGGGCGTGGAGGGTGTGTGTGCTTGCGAAAAGAGAGAGCAATCAGGAGGTGGTGTGTGTCGCCTGGTTAAGGCTCTAGGAACTGTGCGGGCGACCGATGGAGGTGGAGGATGTGAGGTGATAAGGGAGATGGAGGAGTTTAGTGTTGAGATGGGTCTAAGGTTCGATCCAGGATGGGAAAAAGAGAACCTGGGGAAGGGGGATTGTTTTTTCGCAGTCTGGAAGAGTTTAAGACTGAGGAGTGGACCTGGTGAATGAAGATTAGATTTCTTGAATTTCTGGACTCTTCATTTTTCAAACAAAAAAAAAAAGGATTCTGAACCTCAGCGATTTAAAAAATTGTATGCTTTTGTTGGATATTGCATTTCTCGGAATTAGAAGGCTTTTCAATTTAAATACTCTGGGCTGCCAAACTGTCACTTTTTTCTGAAATCACTTTTATGTCACTTTTTAAAATAAAAAGGTAACTTTAGTCACTTTCTTTGCTATTCTCTCAGTAAATTAAAACAAAGAACCCCAAGGGTTTGAATTCAGGTCTATGCTTATTTCTGAATTTTCTTGAATTATTTTTAATTCACCCTGAATTTTTTGGAGTTCTCTTGAAATCCACTGAATTTAATGGATCTTTTAGAATTTTCTTTTTTTTTTTAAATTCAACCTAAATATGTGCTTGAAGTTCTGAACGTTCAGATGAACGGAATTTTTTACTAATGGCTTCGTAAACTAGAAACAGTGCTAAAATATTCATTTATTTGTATTGCAAAGAATAGATTACAAAAGAAACTTGAAAGGCATTATTTTAAATGGTTGTTGGGACAATGTTTGTAGATAAAATAGAATTGAGAAAAAATATTTCGTTCATTTGAACGTTCAGAACTTCAAGTACATACCTAAAGACTTTTTAAATTCACTTTGCATGCTCATGAATTTCATCAGATTCCTATCCACTAATTCTGTTTATTTCCATTTATCTGAATTCAATGAAATTTCTTTGGATTTGGAAAATTTTTTCCCATTCACTAGAATTATTTTTAATTCGCCTTGAAGTCTTATGAATTCTAAATTCGCTCAATTCTACTCAATTCAATGGATTTTTTTAATTCACTCGGAAGTCTTTTAAACTGACCTTGAATTCTTAGGCATTTCATCAAATTCTTTTAAATTCCCCGAAATTTTTCTAAATTCACTCCAAGTTTATTGAATTCAATGATTTTTAAAAATATTTTTTACCTGTTTTTAATTCATCTGAATTGTTACGAATTTCATCGATCTCTTCACATTTCTCCTCGCATTTCCCTTAAATTCACTCAAATTTGATTTAAGTGATTTTTTATATATTTTTTTTTAATTAAGCCAAATTTTGTTGAATTCGCCTTTAATTCTGTTCACTCTAATTTTATTCAATTGGATGGAAATTTGATTTAAAAAATTTTTTTCCATTCACTCAAATCCTTATGAATTTCATCAAAGTCTCTTGAGTTCCTTGAATTCTTTTAAATTCACTCCAGTTTTACTGTAATCAATGGAATATTTTGGATTTTTAACATTTTTTTCAGTTCATTTGGAATTCATCCTAAATTCTTATTATTTTTCCTGAATTCTCTTTAATTTGTTTCATTCTCCCTGAATTCTTCTAAATTCGCTCAATTCTACTTAATTCAATGGATTTTTTTATTCGCCCTAAAATCTTTTAAACTTACCTTGAATTCTTAGGTTTTTCATCAAATTCTTTTTAATTCCCTTGAATTTTTCTAAATTCACTCAAAATTTCATGAATTTAATTACTTTCAAAAATATTTTTGAATTGTTTTGAGTTCACTTGAATTTTCATGAATTTCATCGAGCTGTTCTCATTTCCCTTAAATTGCTTTAAATTCAATCGAATTTAATGAAATTCGCAGGTCTTTTTTTATTTTTTGAATTTTTTCCATATCACTTAAATTCTGTGGGATTTTTCCTGAATTCTGTTCACTCCCATTTTATTCAATTCGATGGAAATTTGTTCATTTCAACATTTTGTTCAATTCACTCAAATTCTTATGAATTTCATCAACGTCTCTAAGATTATCCTCAACTCACGCCAGTTTTACTGAAATCAATAGAATTTTTTTTATTTTCTTGCAATTCATTTGAATTTAACTTAAATTATTTTGAATTCATTCTTCATTCTTATGAACGTATCTTGAATTCGTTAAAATTCACGTGGAATTCTTGGAAATTTAATTAAATTCTTTTAATTTCTTTTAAATTCAAAAGAACATTAGTCACAATAATAATGCATATTAGTTCATTTTAGTCACTTTTTTTTTGTTATAAATTAATCACTTTGCAAGTTTAAGTAGATCACTTTTTCACGGTTTTCAAATAAATTAGGCTGTGACAGCCCTGCAAATACTTTATTTTAAGTGCTTTCGTATTTGAACAGTTTCATCTCCTCTTGATTTTCAATTCGTTGGTTGGAAGAAAGGGATCTTTTTTTTTTAATTAATCTTAGTATTTGAATGCTTTAAATGAACAGGATGCCGTGATTGTTTTCGTAATTGTGAAGGATTTCCAAATTTTGAGAGTGGACCTCCTGATTGGGAAGTTAAAGTTTTTAAATTTCTGAATTATCCAAATTATTTAAGTTTAAAATGATAGGCTCGATTCAAGTTTGAAAAAGAACCTAGGGAAGGGATATGTTTTTTTTTGAGTCTGAATAATTTTAATAATGACAAGAGGGGAAGTGGTAACTTGGGATAAGAGTTTTCGAACTTCTCAATAGGGGATTCTAAACCTCGGCGATTAAAAAAGTTGGACGCTTTTAAAAATGGGAGTGATTTAAAAGGACCCCGCACAAAATTCATGGAAAAGGTCTTTTGATCGAAGTTCGGTTTTCTGATGCTTCAGGTTATGCTTATCAAAAGTCTTAATAAGACAATTTCATCGAAAGGCTTTTTCGGGTTTGCATACATTTTGTGTGGTGTCCTTTACAGACTTTGAATTTTAATTTTAATTCCAGATGCTCTGAATTTTAGGAAAAATCGTGTTTTAGGGCCAGGTGAAGTTTTTAATGGGGAGTAGGCCTCGTTATTAGGAAACTGGAATTGAACACGACCCCCTTTCGAATCTGTTGAAGCTTATTTTTTCTTTTCTACGATTATTTTATACGTTTTATACTTCCTGAAGTTCCATGTTTTTATGGTTTATGTTTACATTTACCAGACTAACGGGAAATAGCTAGGAACGATTCGAAGCAGGTTTTTAATTTTTATAAAGTCTGCAGTCAATTGAAAAACTATTGAGTGTAAGTAAAACATAATGCAATGTATTTTCTAATGAAATAATGCATTTTTAACTGTGCCAATATTTGAGAACATGATGGAGTTGAACAAACATTGAATAGAAATTTCATTTACTCGGAAGTTTCAAGATTCGATCATTTTAAAATTAATTGAAAAATATGAACCTTGGCGCAACTGCACGGAAAACAAAAATTTGCGTAAAATATTATACTCTTTAACTTCAATAGCCTTTGAATCTATGTAGACATATTTGAAATTTAAATTGCGTTTGGATAAAGTTACGTGAATTGAAATTCTTTTGATTTAAAGAACAGTTTCCTGAAAATCTTGCGTTTCCAATGTGAATGACTTAAATTTTGAATGTTTGGAATCTTTTAAAATTCGTATTCGTACTTCTCTGCCAGAATAATTAATATTCAGGTTTACTTCGCCAGTAGTTTACTTCTCATTTCCTAACTTCTTCAAATATTTATGCAATGCATGATTTTATTTACGTTGATAAGGAAATCGCAGTATTTTACCGAGAGTAGTTCTAGTTTCTGAAGTCAGGAAGTAGGAATCTCGACAAATCGAAAACTGAAAACTTCTGAGAAAGGTTACTGCAAAAGGCCCGTTAGCCATTGGTTACGCCACTGTGTGGGGGGCACGACTACCTGTGATATCGATACCATACTCGTGTAAGCACGACAGAATTATTCCTGGTTCGTCGACATAATATACGTGGCAACGCGGATGGGTATCTTTGTCTTACAGAAATCCCTTTAAAAATGGCGTCTACTCCAATTTGTTTGAAAAAAATGATAATCTTTCTAGATTGGGCTTTAATAAAATAATCATAATATTTTTACTTTTATTGTAGTCATTTTCTAGTTTTCTAATCAAAAATCCAGCTCTCACTTTTTATTTACTTATTGATTCATATCTATTAAGTATTTTCTCGTTCCAATTTCCGTGCTTAATTTTTTACTTCCGATTTTTATTCTCCTGTAAAAGAGAGCGAAAGAAGAACTTTATGAATCGTTCAATATTATAGTCTATTAATATTATCTTTATAGACCCTTGCCCTTCTCGTTGCTGGATAATCAATTAATCGTTTCGCATTAAATCGTCAGAATTGATGGTATTCAATTTTTTTTGTACGTTCATAGTTTGTGGTTTTTTTGAATCATATTTTTCCTCGATACATTAGAATATAAGGATAAATATTGTTAAATCTCAATGAAATTTCTAGTTATTATTTATTTAGTTATGTCGGTTAGAAAAGTACACCATGTGTATCATATGGAACATTTAAAAACAAAACTTCAGTACATTCATATGTAGCACATTTTTAGATTGATTAAATAAAATAAATAAAAAAATGAATTTCTCAGATTTAAGATGGTTACAGCCCGATATGTCAAAGGCAGTTTTTGAGTTGGATATTTGTACCAAACTGAATATTCAGCCCGAGGCTATCTCAGTTTTATATCATCAGTCACGGACGCATTTTTGTAATGCAGTCAAGTGATCTGATGAGAGTGATGTCTATAATTTGACATTAAAAAAGAAATGATTATTTTTATTATTTTGTTTTTGGGATAAAACGCACTGTTCGCTAGGGTTAGGCTAAGCACTCTCGCTTCTCTTACGAATGTCATCGCTTGTAGTAAGAGAAAAAAGTTCGTTACGTAACGTATCTACCGCCAACTCTGTGCTCGCTTTAATTGCTTGAGAAACGTTTATTCGTAAGAGAAAAATTCACTTTATCCTCAAGACGGAAGAGACTTATCTGTCCTTTATTTTCTTTATTAGACTTTAGACTCTCGAGTTTACCCATTATTAAAATTTTATTTCTCTATATTACAATAATCTTTTAGGGCAAAAAAGAACATTATCAATGATTACAAATCTAATTATTTGAGTTTAAAAGTTCAAATGCAAAGAAATTGAGTGAAAGTAAGTTGTAAAACTATTTTTAATGCAAAAATGAGTTTGTCCCTGAGACGCTCCCACAAGTCGTTCCACATGCACGTGCGTAACTTCCTCCCGGACGTGAACTTTATCAGCGAAGCTTTTGTCCTTCGTTCGAAAACCGACGTGGGTTGGAATCGCGGTGCATTTTCGACTTTCGACGTGGGATGCGTATATTTGTTGGGCGGCTTGAGGACCGTCGTGAGCGAATCCTCCATTGCTTTCTCAGCGAGGAAGTACCACGGTGAAGGTGGAGGTGGTGAGGAACATACTGCAGGAGTAGGTGGAAATAGAGTAGGCAGAATGGCAGAATTTCTCAGAAAATTATGTTACTATTAACAAAGTGGAACAGCGACAATCGTCTGCAATGAGTGAATGCTATGTGGGCTATTGGTCCTTATTTTTAAACCTTTAAAATTTTGCGCTCCATGTCAATAATTTCGTGAAGTTGAACGAGAAAAAGATGCCCACCAAGTTTGAGCTCAATCGGATAATATTTTAGACGTTCTTTCAGTATTGGATGGGACATTTATACACTTGTAACAAAAATATCTCGCAATCTAAAACTATCTCGAAAATTCTTTAGAATGTGCATCACTTGCAACGTGAACCATTTGATCCATGACGAGTTTTATTGTATAGTTGATTACAGTTTTCTTGCAGCAGTCACTTGAGTGGGTGCATCGGTTGGGACAAGAAAGACCCCCATCAACTGACACTTAACTACATTTCTTCAAAAATCTGTTAATTGTATGAGACTATATTGTTGGAAATTTTTAAAGAGATTCTATAGATACAATGTTTGCACCTCATCTATGTATTTATTTGGCTTAAAAGTTGTTCCGTTGTCTCACTAAGTAATACCCTATTTGTATCGGATGGGACACTGTTGTGCAAGTCCATATTTCAAGGATCAAAACTGTGGAGAAAATCAATTTTCTTATTCATAATTTCTGATAAAGCAATTCATGAAAAAATACAGGTGTTACAAGTGTCCCAAAACAAGGGTATACTTCCGAAAAGGTCACCCAAGAATATTAACTTGATACTTTGCTTAGGAGTCCCTTTTGCATCCTAGTTGAAAGTCACAAAATGATTTTTTTCGCAGATTAATATAAACTGAGTTATTAACATTTTTTACTTTTTTTAAAATTAGTTTTTTCAAAAATCTCGAAAATTATTGTAACAAAAAATGTAAAAATGAACTTTTTTCGTTCTTGTTTTTTTTTTTTTTTTTTTTTTGTGTCAAATGTCAGTCACAAAAGAATGGCTGATTTAAAGGTTTTTTTAAGGTTTGACTCAGAAAACTGAGTCGAACCTTGAAAATGTCATAACTTTGTCAAATTTAATCGAATTATAACGCTCATATAGGGAGTGGAAGCTTTTGGCATACTGAAAAAAAAAGCCGGGTGTAAAGTTCACAATCTTAAAAATATGTTAAATGTCGGCCATCAGAATTTTCGGAAAAATGCACTCTTCTTTAAAAAATAAGATGGCAGCCATTTTGAATTTTTCTAAAATTATCAATTTTGCACACGATCATTTTTTTCAGTGTGCCAAAAGCTGCCACTCCCTAGGTCGGCGTTACATTTCGATTAGGTTCGACAGTCATAACATTTTCAAGGTTTGACTCAGTTTTCATCGAGAGGTTAATTAATACAATAATGCAGTCCATCTCATGCAATCTCATGCAATATTTTACAATCCCTTGTACCCCCCCCCCCCTCCTTACGAAAAAATTTTATAGGAAATTCAGTATAGACTATAGATCTATAATGATTTTTCTGTAATGAATTTCTGATAATTTTTTCGCAATTCTAGAAAAATCATTATAGAAAATTATTATAAGAAAATAAGTATAAAAATAAATAATGTTTAAAATATTAAAGAATTGATGCAAAAAATAGAAAAACTAAAAACGAACGAATAATTTATTTATTTACTTAACGTAGGATTTAAAATTATTTCAAGGGATTTCACAGTATTCCACAGATTTCAAGGAATTTCACAGAATTCCAAAAGAGTTAAAAATTTCAAATAGATCATTAGATTTCAAGAAATTTCAAACAACTCCAGAAAATTTCCACGGATTTTAAGCGATTTCGTCATATTTCTTAAATATTTCGCGATATTTGAAATGATTTCAAAGATTTCTAAACGTGTCAGAGAATTTTAAGGGATTTCAACGGATTTCGAGGGACTTCCACGAATTTTAAAGCTTTTAAAAGAATTTTCAATCATTTCCAAACATTTCCCGGGATTTTAAACATTGTAAGGGATTTCAAAGAATTTTGTAGGATTTCCAGACTTCAAGAGTTTTCCAGTGAAGTTTGGAAAATAAATTAAATTAAATTCCAAGGGATTCATAGCGATGCCAAACATTTCATGGGGTTCTAAGATTTCAAGGTATCACAAGACTTAAAGGATTTTATTTAATCTCCATGAATTTCAAGGGATTTCAAAGATTTTTAGGGATTAAAACGGTTTTTTTAGAGAACTTTAATTAACAAGTTTAATTTGATTTATATACAAGGGATTTCAAATGATTACTACTTAATTTAATGGATATTTACGATTTTTAAAGATTTCAAGGGACTTTAAAAGATTTCAAGGGATTTCCAAGATTTCCAGGGATTTGAACGTTTTTTTTTAGAGAATTTTATTGAATAAGTTTAATTTAGTTTATATTCAAGGTATACCAAATGATCTATACTTATTTTAATAAATTTTCACGATTTTCAAAGATTTCAAGGGATTTTAAGGGATTTCCACGAATTTCGGTAGAATTGTAGGGACTAAATTGAATTATGCTTCAAGGGATTTCAAGAATTTCAAGAGGCATGAAGGGGAACGGATTTTTTTTAAAGAGAACTATAATGAATACACTCATCTCGCGTAACTTGGCCGCTCATTCTTTGACCGGCTTCACGGTTGCTCACGCTTGACTGCTTCTGTCTCTCCCCCTGAGAGTCCCTCAACGCCCTATACTTTGCCGACCAGACTCGAGGCTGGCCAAGTAACGCGAGATGAGTGTAAGTTTAATTTAATTTACATTCAAGGGATTTCAAATGATTTCTACTTACTTAAATGGATTTTTTACGATTTTCGAATTTTTCAATTTCAAGACGTATGAAGGAATTGAGGAAATTCCAAAGGATTTTGAAGATTTGTAGGGACTTGAACGCTTTTTTATAGAGATCTTTAATGAATAAGTTTAATATAAATTACATTCAAGGAATTTCTACTTATTTTAATGGATTTTTACGATTTCCATAGATTTCAGTGGATTTTAAGAAATTTCAACAATTTCAAGAGATATGAAGGAATTGAGCAAATTTCAGAGGATTTTAAAGATTTGAAGTTATTTTAGAAAATTCCAAAGAATTTCGAGGGATTTCAAAGATTTCTAGGGATTTGAACGTTTTTTTCAAGTAACTTTAATGAATAAGTTTAATTTCATTTATATCCAAAGGATTTCAAATAATTTCTACTTATTTTAATGGATTTTTACAATTTTCAAAAATTTTAAGTGATTTTAAGAGATTTCAACGATTTTCTGTACAACTTTGGGGAATAATTTATGTTTCAAGGAAAATTCAACAATTTTGAGAGATACATATGAAAGAATTAAGCAAATTTCAAAGGATTTTAAAGATTTCAAATTATCTTGAAAGATTCCAAAGAATTTCAAGGTATTTCAAAGATTTTTAGGGATTGGAACGAGTTTTCAGGTAACTTTAATGAATAAGTTTAATTTCATTTATATCCAAGGGATTTCAAATGATTTATACATATTTTAAGGGATTTTTACGATTTTCAAAAATTTCAAGTGATTTAAAGAGATTTCAACGATTTTCTATACAACTTTAGGGAATAAATTACATAAATTATGTTTCTAGGGAAATTCAACAATTTTAAGAGATACATATGAAAGAATTAAGCAAATTTCAAAGGATTTTAAAGATTTCAAATATTCTTGAAAGATTCCGAAGAATTTCAAGGGATTTCAAAGATTTCTAGGGATTTGGACGTTTTTTTAAGGTAACTTTAATGAATAAGTTTAATTTCATTTATATCCAAGGGTTTTCAAATGATTTATACATATTTTAAGGGATTTTTACGACTTTCAAAGATTTCGAGGTATTTGAAGGGATTTCAATGATTTCAAGAGATATGAAGGAATTAAGCAAATTTCAAAGGATTTTGAAAATTTCAAGTTATTTTAGAAGATTCCAAAGAATTTCAAGGGATTTGAGCGGTTTTTCAGTGAAATTAAATGAATAAACTTAATTTAATTTACATTCAAGGGATTTCAAGTGATTTCTAATTTTTTCAAAGATTTCAAAGAAATTCAAAAGGCATTAAAAGATTTCAAGGAAATTCTACGGATTTTAAGAAATTTTAAAGATTTGAATGCATTTAAAAATATTTTCAAAGGTATCAAGGGATTTCAAGAGACTGCAAGGATTTTTATGGATTTCAATGAAATTTCAAGCTCAAGGAACTACACAGATTTTTGCTGTGTAAAGTTAAATTGTGCAGAATCGCTATTTTTGTGTGTAGTACTTCCATATGAAATTATGAGTGGTCTGAAATAAATCATTCCTTTGTAGTTTTTCTACTTTTTATATTAATTCCGTCAATGTTTTTGTATTATTTATTTCAGTGCTGACTATCATATAATCGTTTTCTGTATAATAATTTTCGATGATGAATTTCATATAATCCATGGAATCTTTTGCAATCTCATGCAGTGTTTTTCAGTATCATTTATGCAATCTTTTTTAATCACTTGCAATCTTGCAAACTAGTGTACAGCAAAAAACCGTGTAATTAACCCCTCAGTTTTGCCCATGTAAATTACATGGGATATTTCAGATCAGTGGGGGCACCTCTAAATATTCGATTGAGCTCAAGCTTGGTGGGCATCTTTTTCTCGTGTAAACTCACGAAATCATCTACATGGAGCGCAAGATTTTTGAAAAAAAATGTTCCCTACAGAATAAGGACCACCCTACCGTACACTCATGGGACTCCTCTCCCTTTTTCTCTTCGAAAAGGAATCAGGGTAGTTCTTTCTTCAGTCGATCCACCTGGAAGGAAACCCCTTTTCGAAATCCGGCCTAGATCCTCGCTTTACAAAAAATTTGAATCAGTTTTCTAAACACTGTCCGCAATTTTTAAAAGTCTGAGCTCGAATTAAAATGGAACAGTCTTCAAATAGAGCCGGATTTGATTCGATCAGGAATTTCCGATCTCCCTCCCTTCTTTCTCGAGGGATTTTTTTTTCGTTTCATGCTTGGAGCCTCGATAGTGCGACTCGTAATTCTCGAGAAGGTCTCTGGCCCCCAGGCTTGGCGTAGCTTGGCTGGCTGTGCCTCGTTTCTTTGTGCCTGCCGGGCCAGTTTCAGGCTCAGGTAGGCCGGACTCTGTGGTGCACATGTGTGTTGGATTGCTGTCAGAGGCGTATAGAAACGTTTTTGATTACGGCGGTTAGGAACAATGCAGAAAGAGAAAGAAATATATGGCATAGGTTCATTCCTCGTACTTTGTGCGGTCCAGGTCCCGTCTGCAGACTCCTGCCAACGAATGTCTCGTGACTATCATAAAAATTACTCTATCCACAGTCTCTTTAGCTTCAAACATTCATTTTGTTCACTCAGCCACTTTATTTCTAATTCCAGTCATCCTCCCAACAATTTAGACCATTTAGAAAGTCTTTTTGTCATTTGGCTTTATTCTATTCTGAGAGCAACATAGAAAACTAATTTAAGATGTTTAAAAAGAGTAGAGAGGTTTCGAATAGTAGATGTCTGTTTGAATCTATCTTCTAAAAAGTAGTGTTCAATCGTGAATGCTTCAGATTTAAAATAGTTTAAGCCTTTTAAAGGCTTTAATATTGATACACTGAAAGTTTTATTTTCAAAAAATTTAATATTCAATTTCAAAAATTAAAAAAAAAATTGAAGCTGAAACCATGTGATAGAAGTTCTGAAGTTTAAAATGAACGAATTTTTTACTGATGGCTTCGTAAACTAGAAACAGTGCTAAAATGATTGTTCAATTATATTGGGAATAATAGATTATCAAAAGAAACTTAAAATGCATTATTTTAAATTGTAGTTAAAACAATATTTATGGGTAAAATAGAATTGATGAAAAATATGTCTTCATTTGAACGTTCAGAACTTCAGGTACATCTGAAACCCCTCTTAGTAAATATTTTATAGTTTATTTGATCTTCTGAATTGGAGGAATATCTTTTCATATTCAGCACTTTTGAAGAACGTTGTAAACAACGTCTTACAATCTCTTATTAGTAAAATACAAATTTCCGAGAAAATAAAAGACCCTGGGTTTCTATTCTTTTTGTTATTACATAAGAAGCCACTGTGTAAAATTTGGTTTTGATAAAATGAAATTTTTCTGGTCAATTTTCCGAAAATTGCCCGGGAAAGTAGAAAAAACAATGTTTTTATTGAATTACTTAAAAATTATTGGTTTTGTTCAAAAATTGATTGAAGTTCTAGATCTCTATGCAATGTATCTTTTTTGTTGTATTAATTTTTTCATTAAAACAGCACTTGTCGAGAAAAATCTCAAAACTGCGTGAGAAAAGTAAAAAAAATGAGATATTTTTGAAAATCAGTGGGGATTTTAAATTTTACTTACTAGTTGGCCCCATGAAAAATATAAATAACTATTCTTAACCCACAGGAAATCCCAGAAATTATTTTGGAATTTTTGGTGATCGAATTGGCTTTAGGGTCCAAGAATTGAATACAATTTAAATTGCTTCAGACGTTTCGGCACACGATAGTGGCCCTCTTCAGTGAATTTTATTTCTTATA
>JAUMHM010000031.1:67712788-67723241 GCA_032362435.1 Melikaiella ostensackeni
TAGTTGTATAAGCCAAAAGGTTTAATAAAACTGCTTAAAAAAAATAAGGCTCATTACTTTTCAATCAAACCCTGTATTCCTCTAGTTATTGACTTGAATATAATAGAATTGACTCAATCATTAAAAAAAAAGTCGATACATCTTTCATATTTGGAAAAACGAATTGAATAATCAATAATTAAAAAAGAATCTATCTGGCTGTAGTATTAACTCAGAAAAATACAGATACGAAAAAATCAAATTTTATTTTTCGAATTCAATATTATTCCATAGTGAATCTCAAAAATATTTCTTGTCAAAATTGGATAAAAACGATGCAATAGTTGACAACTACATTCGAATTCGTTAATGGGGTTGTAACTCAATGTAGTTCTGTTGGTGCACAGAAAAAAACTGGGCTTATTTTGAGCTAATTGTTCGCCTTTTTTGAGACGCATCAAAATCTAGCCAAAAAGGTTTTAAATGGAGACTTTACAAAAAAAATCTCAAATGAAGTTAGATAATTGCCCTGAATTGAGACTGATTTCTGCCTTGATTTGAGACCTATATTTAAAAAATAGATAAACTGTCAATGTCAGTTGTGAGCTAATGTCATAATATAAATGATAAAGTCTTGTGCATCACGGAGAATAATGTGGATTCAAAATCTATCTTTGAGTACCCGATATAAAGTAGTGAATGTAAGGAAATAAGACTGAATGTTAGAAGTTCAGCAATTCATTTTCACGATGAAATTCTGGGACTGAGTCTCAGACTTGCCCATACCTTTGCGTCATCTAGTCCATGACCGTTTGCTAATTTTATTACAAAAGGTACTGTTTGCTTAGTTCCAAATATAAAATGTATAGTACTCTTCCCGAAAAAATCAACGTGAAAATGAATTGATAGGCTTCTTTGAGGTCTTCTGTGTCAGTTTTAAAAGCCTAGAATAAAACTGTAAACTCGCAACTCGCTCATTTTTTAAAGTCCACAAAAACCTGTTCAGTTGGAAGGTTTCAATTTAAAAATTTCAAGCAAACAATTTAAAGAGAAAGTTACAAGTTGAAGATTAGAATTAGTAAGTTTATCAGTTTTAATAAGCTTGATTAGTTGAAATTTTCGTAATTGATGTCGTTTCTTTAACTATTTCAAAGTCAAATATTAAAAATGGGATTGTTTCAAATTAAAAACCTTTAATTAAACTATTTTAAAATTGAACTTCAAAGTAAAAATAGTTCAATTCTGACAGCTTGTACATTGGAATTGTTCGCATTTACACGTAGACATTTGAAGATTGTCTAATTTTGAAAACTTCGAGTTTGAATTTATTTGAAGACAATTTTAAATGGTGCAGTATTGAACGTTTCAGTTTAAAATTGTTTAATTTTCAATTTGTAAACGTTTCAAGTTTAGAATTCTTTCGTATTAGATTCGTCAGTTTGGAAATAATTATTTTTTTAGTAGGTACTCAAAATTAGAAATTATCGGTTTTGTATAATTTTGAATTTTGAATGGCCGGGGGAACTAATAAATGATATGGCTCATAGTGCATATACATTTATAGAAACTTTTATTTTAAATTTCAGTGTCTCTGTATAGTAAAAGTGTAGAAAATCACTAACATTTCTAGCACGTACTGTATGATCTTCATCTCAGAATGTGTGTTCTGTAATTCAATACAATGCATTGTAACCTAACGTTTCTGAGATTCCTCAGTCTATGCCAAGGGGACGAAATGCTTACCTGCGTGGTTGAGTTTTATTTACGAGCACCTTTTGAAAACCTTATGGGATAAAATCGAGGATAAAATGGGATAAACCTTATGTTCACGTATAGGTGACAATGCATCTCTCTACTTTACTCCACTCAAGAGTCTCTCGAAATGATGAAAAATGTAGTTTAACTCTACAAATTAATATATTTATTTCAAATTCAAATTATTAAATTAAATTCCCAGAACACACTCACAGAAAAACAGTGGGATCATTTTTGTTGCAGCTCATTAGTTATGTTTTCGAAATATATTTTTTTTTCTCGAAATGAGAATACTTCAAGTGTGAAACTGTAAAATGAGCATAGCTGCATTCTCATTTACCGGTGTTTCATTTTTGTTGCAACTCAAAACAATACCGCATCGACGTACTTTTGAGGATCGGCGTTTTCCTGTGCTCGAAAACTACACGCAGAAAAAAATCTGTTAATATTACAGAGGTCCTACGTTGAAATAGTGACAGCATAGCTTTTCTATAAAGCATACAGAATTTTCTGTAATTTTTACAGAATGTTTAGGTAACTTACAGATTTACGGATATTTTCTGTAAATCTTACAGAAATTTTCAGTAAATCATACAGAAAATTCTGCAAATCTCACAGGATTTTCTTTAAACATTACATAAAAACGTATGCTGTCACCGTTCTGTAGGATTAGCACACTTCTTATCCGTGTAGTTTGTTATATTCAACAATTTGAATCCAGTTTTAAATGTATCGAACTGATTCCTTTATTGTATTTAAATTGTAAAAATATTTTAGAATTTGAAAATTACCCCAGACTAATTTACAGAGCCATATCAAGTGTAGAGAAATGTTTGTCGTTCCATAAATTCTGTTCTACAGGCTCAACCTTATTAGCATAATTCAATTTTTCATTACGAAATGGAATCTGGCCATGGGCGTCATCATAGGTTCAAAGAACAAATCTACATGACAAAATTATCAAGTCGTCGTAATAACCATATGAATTCTAGTTGCTGAGTTCGATGTTTCATCTCATATTTAGGCAAATCTAATACTATAAATAATTTCATTTTCCAAGAGTGATTTTCGTATAAGGAATTAAAAAATTTATGTCATTCTCTTTATGATAACAACTTCACGCTTTAGAGTTTATTACATACTTTTATTTAATAGTGGGTAAATATTTTTTAAGAGACTCACTCACCATAAAATTTGGTCGTAATGCAGCTACTAAACCTCAAAAGATAGTTGATCGAAGTGCTGAGCTATTGTTGGAAATAGCTTAAAAGGATTTTTTGTTCTGGAAAATCAATCAATATGGATTTTCTTTGTATACTCATTCTTTGGTTTCAGTAAAGAAACTATTTTTAAAACTTATTCAAATATTATTAAAAAAAAAAAAGTTTTCCTTATAACATTTTCAATTGAGATTTCTTTAATTTAGCTTAGCAGAAGAAACACACAAAATGCCCAAGTGCCAAATTGAGCTAGAAAATTGCATCAAAACGTTGCACAATGGGTAGTTTTCATTTGATACATAATGTGGTTGTCAACTGTTTGCAACGTTTTGATACCCTGGGTTTTTGTTTGAAGTTGAAGTTATTATAAAGAGAGTTTATCTGAATTTGAGAAAACATCATTCAATTCTGGAATTCAGATATTGACCTTCATAAATTCAGACAAATTTTTGCTGAACTTAATTTCATCCTTGAATTTAAATAAATGCCTGAATGTAAATTTTTAAGTATTCTTTCTTGTTGTGAATAGCCTTATATAGTTGAATGGGTTTCTTGATTTAAAATTCGTGCGCTCTAATCCCCTAAGCTAAGCTTACATTTTAGCGATTGTACGATACATGTGCAGGTAGGAAACCATATGAGTGCCTTGGCAACAGTTTTCACATCCCAGTGTGCTCCGGAGCATTATTACAGTAGCTCGGATGATTTTACGACGTAGATTTGAGGGGAAAAATGGATATAGATTTTATAGAATATGAAATATTGTTGTGGGTTCCTTCCTCGCGATATGGCGTTGTCTGCTGAGGCAGTCGCAGTTTTTATATCTTATACCTATTCGTATATATAGAATCGAAAGAAGAAGCTCCTTTCTAATAAAATCGGAACAGCTTTCCTTTGTACTCATAGTAGTGGAAACCATATCAGCGGAAACCCACGATTTCCTTAGGGCGCTAGTGGTAACGGTAAGGTAACCGTAATCCGATGTTCGAGGTACGGCCATCAGACCTTCATTAAGTGATTAGTCGAAGGACCTCACCAAGCTTCTTTGGATTTATCCCAAAGCTTAGACAGAATTATTTGCGTTCAGAAATGCGTCATTTGAGAATGCCCGCAATGATAGGATGCTGCTGTTGACAATGACTAATGGTGTCTACCAAGGAACAACTATAGGGATAAGCAGATAGTTGTCTGAGAAACTCAAGATGACTCAATGTACCTACCTACCTTACGTTTCTAACTACAGAACTGAAAAATTTACTTTTGAAGTTTTACAATAAAGATTATTTTTATTAGAAAGCTATTTTACCATATTTGTTGATCGAAGGATTTCTATTTTAGGAATCCATATCATAATACAAAATGTCACGTTTTCCACTTTCTTGAACTTTACAGTTATCCGAGCAGTTTTCAATGTTTTTACTACTTGAAACTGTAAACTTTGGAAAGCAGCAGAGAGCTTTTCGAGGCGTGAAATTTTTCGCATCCCCTATTATTGTTGCACTATTTTTGCACTAATAACTTCCAATATTGCTTAGTAATAAGACTGAAATTTGCCATTATATTGTATGAGTTTCAAAGCACTTCTTAATTTTTAATTGATTCAATTTGAAATTTTTCAAAATTTCTAGCTAGTTTGAAATTGTACAATTTAAAGTAGGTACTTAAAATTTTGAAGTTTTAAGACTGAGTTTAAAATGCTAAATTTTTTATATTTTCATATTTAAAAATATTCGATTTGGGATACCTCATTCTTAATTTTTTTTTCGTAATTGCCAGTTATTTATTTCCAAATTTAAAAGTAGTTTTAAATGAGAACTTTCTAACGTTGCACAATTTTCCGTAAAACTAACCCCTTTTCAGCTCGTTCAGGGCTAAAGTTACGGAATTGTCCGTAACTCTAGCCCTAGCGCTAAACTTAACCGGGTTAGTCTTACAGAAAGTTCCGTAACACTAGTCCGTGCATTTTGAATGTTTGGGCAATTTTAAATTAAAAGCATTTGAAAATTTTGACTTAAAAACATTCCAAATCGAATAATTTATTAAAACCTTCATATATTAGACAATTTCAAACTTACATGTCGAATTCAATTTAACATTTTAAAAATGGATTTCATGTTTAAAATTTAGCAATATTTGACTGGGAGACTTCGAGAACATTCAAAAGTAAGTAATTTTTAGTTAAAGCATTATAAAGTAGATAATTTCAAATAAACATTCGTTATTAACAATTTCAAATTTGTTGCTTTAAAATAGAACAATTTCTAAATTATCACTTGTTAATATGTATACATTTTTCAAAATTGAAAGGTTTTAACATTTTAATTTGGCAGTTAAATTGAAAACAGTTAAATTTTAAAATGTACAAAGAACAATTTAGCAATTATTAACTTTAAACTATTCAAATAATTTAATTTAGTTTTCAATTTCAAATTGCAGAGTGTTTAAGACTTCTGATTTTATATTGTGCATTAAAAAATAAAAAGTTATTCAATTTTAAACGCATTTAGTTTGAAATGTTCAATTTTTATTATTTTCAAATTACAATCATTCGATTTGTGTTACCTCATACTGAAAATTTTCAAAGTAATTTTCAGTCATTTATTTTCAAATTCAAAAATAGTTTTGAATATGTGGACAATTTAAAATTAAAAGCATTTGAAAGTTTTGATTTGAAAACATACCAAATCGAATAATTTATTAAAACTGTCATAATACTGGTCCACAAAAATGATCTATGTTTTCGTTAATGACGACATGTTATTTCGGAACTTCGGTAAATTATATTCCTACTGGATGATAATTTATGGGGAAAAAATTTTGCCATTGTGACAAATATTTACTGAGAGGGAAGGGGTGATATTTTTCGGTTTTTTGGGTATATCATCGAATTCAGCTACTTGTAACTTTTTTAATATCAATAAAACAAAACTTCGTCTTTTACAGTTTCGATATGATTTTTCGCGCCCTATTCATTGATAAGAACCATTAAAAAAAATATTTGACCTCAAAATTGAAGGTCAAAAATAAATTTCACTTTTTTTCAAATTTGGACTTGGAAATCTTCTGAATTATATCTAACAGTTATTTACTAATCTTTGAAATCTTATGAAATCTTTATGAAATCTTTTGAAATCTTTTGAAATCCTTGTGAATTTCTTTGAAGTGCTAATACCAAAGAAATTCGGAATCATATCTAAGAATTATTTACCAACTAGAATACCA
Source organism: Melikaiella ostensackeni (assembly GCA_032362435.1). Classification (NCBI taxonomy): domain Eukaryota; kingdom Metazoa; phylum Arthropoda; class Insecta; order Hymenoptera; family Cynipidae; genus Melikaiella; species Melikaiella ostensackeni. Next base: position 67,718,965 of record JAUMHM010000031.1, read on the forward strand.
AAATATTTAACCAAAGATATGTATATAAAAAGTAACAACTGTCATGTTAACCAAATCTGCGCAGATAATTAAGACATTGAAATGGTATTATACATTTGTTTGTAAGTTTTAGACACCATAAATTAGAAAAATATTATTTTGTTTAAAGATGATAAGATATCGAAATGATTAAAATTACACATGAGAAAACCTTATGTTAGGTGCGTTTTATTCGCGCTTCCAGTTAAAGATTTGATATTTACAACCGGGAAATAACCGGGAATTTTGTGGGCGAAAATTATTAGACACCCTGTCCAAGAACCATTGTAGCTATTGTAAAAAACAGATGATACATGAAATCTGCATCAAGAAACGCATCGAAATAACATGTCGTATGTCTTAAAAAATTTCGTTTTGGTCTCTAAAAACATTGTTAAAAAATTTTTTATCAAACAATTGAGTTGCAAGTATCTACTAAACTACACCTGATATCAACAATTGGAGGGCAGATTTGTGTTCAGCATCCAAAAATACTCCGGGAATTACATGTCATATTCAAAATTAATTAATTCTGGATTGAAGTTTTATAACTTAGATAATTTCAAATAAATATTCGTTAGTAACAATTTCAAATTTAATTGTTTAAAAATGAAAAATGTCAAGATTTTAATTTTGCAGTTAAAATGAAAATGGTTGAATTTTAAAATGTATAAAGCACAATTCGGCAATTATTAACTTCGAGTGATTTAAATCATTTAGTGTAGTGCCCGATTTGAAACTGTAGAATGCTAAAGGCTTCTGATTGAATATTGTACAAAAAAAAATGAAAAGTTAACTTTTAAATGCTTCGAGTTTGTAATTGTTCAGTTGGAAACATTTTTGAATTTGAAATTGATGAATTTTAAATGCTTCGAATTCAGAAAAGTTCTGAGTTGAAAGTTTATATTTTAATTTAAATGACCGGGAAAAATTATTGCAATCCGGGACGTGTTCGGGAATTTTTTCTTAGATTTCAGTGGCCATCCTGCAAGTTTTTAAAACTGTGGATGAATAGTCCGATTATCTACAGCTGGTTGAAGGCTCTGCATTTAAAAAGTATAAAATTATTTTTTCCGGGATAAATTCCTTTCATCTAGCAAATTTCTAAATTTTGAGCTCACATCAGACGGCGTAAGTTGCATCTGTCTGATACTAAATTTATCTAGAAACTGAGAAGCTAGCAGACAGTAGCAAGACATGTTCCTTGACGACGCCAGCCTCCTTAATCTCCTTCCACATTCGAATGCTTGAAAACTGAACAGGCTGCAATGCATGTGACAAAGTTTGGTCAGCAACATTGAAAAAAATAATAATTTTTGGAACCAAGTGTAAGTGCATTTACTTGAATCCTATTTCTTAGGATCGAGAAAATATTCTTTTACAGGAGTAATATTTATATGAACCAGACATTTATCTTGTGCTGATCTAAGGGGCCATCCTTGAACTACGTTACCAATTTTGGGCTATTTTTGAGCCCCCTCTCCCTCCCCCGAAAGAAACGTAGGCGTTGACTAAACACGAATTTCACCCTTATTCTGCGTTTTTTCGCGTTTCTAGTGAGTTTAGTTGCCAATATGCCTTCGGTAATGAATCAAGAATAATTAAAAATATTAAAATATCAGACTTCACAGTCCAAAATACCAAAAGAGATGAATTTTGAACAACAAAAAAATAAAACTTTTTAACCAAACAGTAACAACCAAATAGTTAAACTTTTAAGCAAAAGAGACGAATTTTCAACAAAGTAGTTGAATTTTCTTGCCAAAAAGATGAAATTTTTCCAAGAAAGTTAAATTTTCAACAAAAAATTTGTTTTTAACCAACAGAGATGAATTTGAAACCAAGAAAGTGACTGTTCTGTCATAAAAGATGAATTTTCATTCCAAAAGGATGAACTTTTAACAAAACAGTTGAATTTCCGACCTACAAAAATGCATTTTCGGAAAGAATGGTCGAATTTTCAACAAAATAATTAAATTTTCAACCAAATAGTTGAATTTTGAACCAAATATCTGAAATTTTCTCCTATAAAGATGAATTTTCAACTTACAAAGATGCATTTAAAAAAAAGGTCGAATGGTCAACAAAATAATTAATTTTTCAACAAAATAGTTGATTTTTGAACCAAATATCTGAATTTTTAACCTACAAAGATGAATTTTTAACCAAAAAGATTAATTTTCTACCAAAAGACGAATTTTCAACCAAATATTTGAATTTTCAAATAAAAAACATAAGTTTTTAACCGAAAATAGAACAGTTACATTCTCAGTTTTAAAAATTACTTTTCAACCAAAAAACACGAATTTTCAACCAGTTGAATTCATCGAAAAAAAACGATTTTTTAACAAAATAGTTCAATTCTTAACCAAAAGATGTATTTTCACCAAAGAAGATTAATTATCCACCCGAAAATACGAATTTACCACAAAAGAGTTAAGTTTTCAAGCTAAAAAATGGAATAGTTAAATTTTCAGATAAAAAATTTTTTTTAACCAAATAAACAACGAATTTTCAACAAAATAGTTGAATATTCAACCAATGAGGTGAACTTAAAAAAATAAATTTTTAACATATTTGTTCAACTTTCAACCAAGTAGTTGAATTTTCAACCAAGAAAGAGGAATTATTAACCAAATAGTTGAATTTTCAATAAAAGAATGAATTTTCGACTAAAAAATTAATGTTTTACCAAAAAAGACGATATTTCAACGAAATATATTAATTTTCAACAAAATTGATGGATTTTGGAGCCAAAAAGACGAATTATCTACGAAACAGTTGAATTTTTCAACCCAAAAATATGATTTTTCAACAAAAAAGTTAATTTTCTACCAAATAGTTAAATTTTCTAATAAATAGTTTAATTTTTAATTAAATAGTTGAATTTTGTGGCAAAATAGTCTATTTTTTATTTTAAATTCAAATCTTGTTTGGTTGAAACATCAACTATTACGTGTTTCTTTGAAAATTCATCTTTTGTGATTGAAAAATCAAAGACTTGGTTTAAAGTTCAAATACTTTTTAATTTTTAACAAAGACAGTTCATTTTTAACTGATAGTTTAATTTTCTACCAAGTTGTTGAATTTTCAACTAAAATGACGAATCTTCAACCAAAAGAATGAATTTTTTATAAAGTAGTTCAACTTTAAACCAAGTACTTGATTTTTTTTAACCACAAAAGATGATATATTTCGACCAAAGAAGATTTGAATTTGAAATTAAAAATAATTGAATTCTACCAAAAAAGAGGAATTTTGAACAAAATACATGATTTTTCTCTGAGAAAAGATCAATTTTCAACCAAAGAAATGAATCTTCAACCAAGAAAAAATGAATTTTCAACAAAGTAGTTTAAGTTTCAACCAAGTATTTGAATTTTTGACAAAAAAAGATGACTTTTTAACAAAATATTTGTATTCACAATAAAATAATTATATTTTCAAGCAAAAAGATTAACTTTTCACCCAAAATCGTTGGATTTTCTTATTGGGTTCTATTAAATCAGTTCGCATTGAAGCGAAAAAACGAGAAAAAGGGGAAGTTTCTTGAAAACTGGGGAAAAAAGAAAGATTATTTGAAAAAGGGGGAAAAGGGAAAGAGTATGAAGCTTGAAATATGAAAGTGATTTTCAAACTTTTCAAGTTATTATTGAACTGTACCGTTGCAGGGACGTCTTACGCAGGCTTATCAGATTTCGTTAAAATTTTTCATAAGGAAAAGATTAAACGTTATCTATGCTCATGACGTTACTTACACTACCCCCCCCCCCCTTTTGATTCAATGAGTTCGATTCTTTGAATTGATGAGGACGCATTTGAATCAATTAATTTGTCCATACTTGAATCAAGTCTTTGGATTTATTTAAACCAGAGAAATAATTATTGAATTCAATAGAATATTAATTAAGTTGTAAAGATACTTATTTGATACAAGGAGTTGATGCATTTATACCAGTGAAGCATTTCTTCAAATGAATAAAATATTTTGTTTATATAAGTATTTATTTCGTTAGTGAAAGGAAATGTTTCTTTCGATTATCAATATTAAATTATTCAAGTCAAATGAACACTTACGTGAAGAAGTAATTATCGTGTTAAATTTAATATTTATTACCAGGGAGCGGGCGAGCTCAGTATGAAGTTGCGCACTGAGCCTAGACTCGGCTTCCTCTGTGTGGAGAACCGTGGCACCGGGGGAAGTGGTGGGAGAGCGCGCGCGAGCATTTGAATGCAGTGACTGTGATTATTAGATCCGT